>MEHQ01001062.1:86658-99616 GCA_008828725.1 Saccharina japonica | reverse complement strand
TCTCGTGAAGCGATGAGCGTCAGCGCGAAACCTTGTACAGGAGTGTATCGGTGGGGTGTCGGTGTTCGTGGTCATTTTTTTTGTTTTTTCCATCCCATTTCTTATCTCGCCCTTCATTTCTCGCTCCTTCCTAAATAGGTCAAATACGTATGATACGTAGGGTAGTGTACCACAAGTCGCTTGGCATATACCAGTACCTGGAATACAACGGCAGCAGCAGCACAGCAGCAGGGACAATTTTAACAGCAAAATACAAAAAAAAAAAAAAAAAACTGGTACTATCGTTCCAAGACCAAGATAAGTGAAGTTATCGTAAAACAATGAAACAAAATTAAGAAGAAAAAAAAATGTTTGCAAAAACCGTATAGACAGGTATTTTACGTAGGGGGAGGAGGGAGAAGAGCCTACTTTGTGACCCCGGACTATCAATAGGAGTTATTTCAGTGTAAATATACTGTATACTACTGACTGTATACCACAAATCGCTTGGCATATACCTGGTATACACCAGCAGCAGCATCACAGCAGCAGCAGCATAATATGATAACGGTATCTCGCTCGCGAGCAACGAGTAACACGAGAGAAGCTCAGCCGACATAACGCACAGAGAACACTACACCACCACACACACCAGCCGCCACGAGGAATAAAATTATGCTGCTCTTGGTGGATGGTGGTGGGGGTGATGGTGGTGGCGGTGGTTGTGGTGGGGGTGGTGGTGGGAGTGGTTGTGATGAGTTGGTATACAGCAGCAGCAGCAGCAGCAGCAGTGCAAAAAATGAAAACTCGTACGATATATTACGATATATAATATACACAGCAGTATGTATATATTATATAGTATGTGCTCGTATATGATACTGGTGCTCGTTCTTCTCGAGAGAGGAGTGCACAAGGCAAAAGCCACACCACAATCATCGCTCGCGGGCACCGAGTAACACGAAGCTCACAGCCAACACAACACACACAGACCACTACACCACCAAAGAGACCACTACACCACCACAAACACCAGCCGCCACGAGCAATATAAGCTTCTGCTGCTCTTGGTGGATGGTGATGGGGGTGGTGGTGGGGGGGGTGGTTGTGGTGGGGGTGGTGGCGGGTGGGGGTGGTTGTGATGAGGTGGTAGAATTAGTTTTCTGGGTCCAAAAAGCTCTCTCTTCTTGAGCCACCATCGCCGCCACAGAGCAAGCACCCGACCACCATCACCAGACCGCGGGAAAAAGACCCCACCAACGCCCACCAGCTACTACGAGCAACAACAGCTTCCAGTCCTCCTTCGGCTGGTTGGGCGGGGGTGGCGGTGGTGGTGGTGGTATACCGTTTGCTCGTGGTGCACGTTGCTTGTTTTGTTGCAGGTGCAAATCTGGACTTACTTGGTGCTTGAGAGAGAGCGCGGAGGTTGAATATAAAATCCCAGTGACAATTGCCACTGGTAGGAGTTAGTTAGGGCAGTCCCTATGGCTTAGCTCTGCAATCTCGGCACCACTCTCGACACGAGCAGTACGAGACGGTAAACATGAAAAAGCGGGCGTCTATCGGTCCCGGGCGCGTCTAAATCAGTTCGGTGTAAGCGTCGCACGTAAAAAGCAAAGCGAACAGACGAGGGACGGACAAACCTCAATATCAAGCAATCCGGTAAATAAAGGCACGATGTGGCAGTTTTCAGAACTGTTTTTTGTCCGTTTGTGTCTGTTCGTGAGCAGGGGTAGACCTCCACCGGCACACACAACCCCTTATAGAAAAGCATCTAATCGATGCTCGTCGGCCTTCGGCCTTTTCGCATCGTTAGCTCCTCATTAATATTAATGTTTCCAAATTAAACTCATAGTCCGACCCACGTGAGGTTCGAATCCCATAGACCAACTCTTAGAAGCATTCAAGGGCACCACTATCGATAGGCCATCGGGGCAACGAACGTGTCTTCACATTAAACTCGTTCTTACCACCCTCCAGTGCCTTTCCTGATTCTTAATCCTAGAGAAATACAAATTATGTGGTCGCAGACTGTGAGACACATAAAACCAAACCAAATCATACTCCAACTAATGAGTAAAGCAAGCGAAATGTCAACGTACCGGGTACGAGAACACAACGACACGAGCCAAATCAAACAAAGAAGAACGAAAAGACGATGCAAATAAACGAATTATGAAATGAAACATAATACAAATGACGCAAGGAAACAGAAGCGCCCCTATCAACAGTAGAAGAAAATCATAAATGCCCAAGAATAACAGATAACTGAAGCACGTGCGAAGCAACACGAACAAGAGGAAGACACCGGCAGAGGACGGCGGGGGGGGAAGGAAACAAGGGGAGACACAAGGAAAAAGGCAAGAAAAAAGACACGAGAGAAAAAGAGCAAAATCGATCTCAAGGCGATGAAAGTAACAAGTTCCCTTGACTGCTACGAAACCGATACATGCACCATGCCACACCTTCTACCTTCTGCCGTCTCCCTTCTACTCTGATCAATAGGTGTGTCAAGAGCCTGTACTACGTCTGCCCCCCGCCCCCTCAGTGAACAAACCAACAAGAAACAAATAAAAATATAATTCGAGGGCTGCAGAACCGATACCTTGCCACACGATCTACGATTTCGTTTCTGCATTCGTCAACAGCTGTATCAGTTCGGCTGCCCCGCCCTTGCCGCCTCTCTTAGGCGTCCTCAGCTGCATGCCGTAGCCGGCTCCTCCCCGCGTCGCCCCTGTGCCACCTTGCCACTGAATTATGCACCGCCTCAACGACCCCTCGATGCTACTTGCCGCTCTTCCTAGCCGCCCTCGGCCATAACAACGTCTCTGCTCCGAACAGCAGAGGGGAGCTTTCTGTGGAGCGCACTGTCGCTCGAAAAATCCTGCGGTCATCTGCTAGACATTGGGCCCGGTTATTTTATGGTCGGCCAGGTCCCGGGTTCTTCCCTCCGACGATCGACCCAAACATCACCCGCCGGGTCAGCCGCTCATTAGGCGTGCGCTGTACGGCCCCCGAAAAGAGGACGCGTCGTTTATGGATGGTGGCCTCAACGCTCTCGTATTGTACCTTCTTGAGAGCCTTGGCGTACGACACAATATGGTCGGTGCATTGTCGGCGCTTGAAACCAATGATGCGTAGGAAGAGGTTGTCATGTACCGTTCGGAGTTCGGCGAAGCGCTCCTGACCAAGGGTCCACGCCACGCACCCGAACAACAGTGCCTCCATCACCTCGGGCTTTAGCATGCGCACATAAAGCGTGAACGGGGCATCCTCCATATCGTACAGCTCCCGCTTGAACCAATTGTGAATCATAACCATCGACATGGGATGCCCTTGCGAGTCGGATGCATCGTTTGATCTATGACATAATGTCCGCGCTTGCGACGACAAGACCATCCAGTTACAAAAGCTGCATCGTGTGTCTATACCTCTGGCCCGGTGCTTCGATAACGGGCGGCGAGGTCCGTAGTGCCTGAGTTGGTGTCCGCAGCAGCCTAGTCTCCGTTTATGTTTCGGATACGGTGAGAACATCTTCGAAAAAAGTCACGCTAACGGTCATCATCTTCGCAAGCCCTTCCGCCGATTTAGACACAATACCAGAACCATCGGCGTACAGCATACCCCATACTGCCCTCGTTACGCGTACTAGTGGGTCACCCTTCACCCTGTGCTCCTCCTCGAGATGAACCAAGTCCCTCAAGATGTCTGGGTCCTCACTGAAGCGTATAAGCACGGTGTCTATCACAAACGCGAAGGGGACATTAAACAGAAGCGGTAGGGGCACACATCCTTGCCGCAGCCACTGAGTGACATCGAACCATTCAGTGTGCTCACAGCCAACCGCGCGCACGCGACCTTGCACGCCTTCGTTGAAATTGACGGATAACGGTTAACATCTTCTCTAGTACGCCGAAGCGTGCGAGCACCACCCACAACAACTCTCGGTCGACGGAATCATAAGCCTTCTGCAGGTCAATGAAGCACATGTACAGGGGGGTTGTTTTGACTCGTCCGAGTTCTTGCAGTCGACGCACGACGAAGAGCATATCGACTGTTGATCGTGCTGGGCAGAAAGCCTCACTGTTTCTCGGGGAGTATCTCTTCGGCCTCGCACTAGTTACTAAGACATGACGCAACCATTTTCAGAAATACTTTCCCTGAATGGGCAACAGGCGAGATTCCTCGGCAGTTGTTGCGATCAGATCGAGCTAGGCCTAGGCCTTCAAGGCATGCCTGAAATAATGCCTGAACGCGATTTTTGCGCCTATCTTGCCTATCTCGCCTCAGGCACGGCCAGGCATCTCACAACGACAAACAAGGCATTTCAAAATAACGCCGTTAGATTGGGACTCCCAAAATTAGGGGAAAGGCAAGGAAAGGGGTTATTTTGTTGTTCTCTTTATTTGCGGCCAAACAGTGCACGCATTGCCAACGCATCCCGCACCACCACAGCTCTGCTAAACGGCAGGGATGGTCGTCGTTGGAGAGTATCACGATACTACCTTCTGCGTGGCACCATGTCCGATGAAGAAGGAAGTGCGCACACACCATCAGTTTCGGCCTTACAGATTGGCCACGGGTCGGAAAGTAGCAGCAGCGTGGACAGCGACTCCGATGTCGAGGGAAGCGAATCCGACGACGGGCATGCCAGTTGAAACGCTTCGTAGATGGCGGTAGAGGGGTCAACGGTCAACACTAATCGTAGTGTGCCGTCGAGTGAAGGGTCATTGGGTGACGTAGGACAACAGCACGGTTGCTTGGCGGCTTCTCATACGCAGACTCTTCACGGCACGATGAAGAGACTAGGCAACGGGCTTTCGATTTTTTCGATGGTGCTTCCTCGTGGTTTTGGTGTCCGATGAATCGACCAATCATATCGCTGAAAGGTGATGGGGCAGAACAGAACCAACGCGCTGGGGCTTGAAATTTGTCTCTCTCGCCTGCGCATTCACAAGCTTTGGACTTGCAACCGGTGGTTTGTTTTTATTAACAGTGCGAATTCATAGCTCGTTTTGATTTATATGTTTTTGTGTAGTTCTATGGGTTTAGAGAGCGTCCTCTGTTCCATTATAAAAACGGTACGTTACACTTCGCGAAAACCACGAAATATATTCGGGGGTGTAGTTTTTTTCAAGTCGTACTCGATGACGAACGATAGCATAATCGTACGATGGTTCTCGTTGAGGCAGTACAAAATACCTAGTCGAGTCTCCAGCAATTTTGCGTAGCGCTGTGCACCATTAGTCAGGTAAATATATTGCTGAAGCAGGTACACGCGCACACCTCCATCCCCCATCCTTGTTTGATGTTGTATTGAATAAAACAAAAAAAACACAGCCGTGAGATCGATGATCTTACCGAAACTCATCTTTGCAACCTGAGTGGGATATCATATGATACTTCCATCGCGCGAACTACGGGTTTTGAGGGGAACAAAATGTGACGTCTGTGGAACTCAAGGGAGGTCACACCTATACGGTGTGCTTTCTAAATATGTTGTACAAGATCAGTAGAGATCCAGCCCAGGCCTGGTGCTCGGGTTCGTGCGGCTCACTTGATGCACATGGGGTGGGTGCAGTTCGTACATGTACCCTCATGAGTACCGCTGCTCTTCGTATTTTACGACGAAATGGCATATTATACCATAAACTGGTTCACACCTGTGTTCGTGGCAAAGGGATGGCCCAGGTTGGGTGATACAGACTTGAAGTATCAGGGTAACGAGTGCTGCACTTGATCCTACAGCAGTACAATGGACCTCTTGTCCAAGACGCTACCAGGATTCATACGAAAACAAAAGGCGGATCCAAGGCTCGGCCTTACTGCAGAAGGGAGATACAGGCACGAGCTAAAATTATAATGAGCATCAATGCCGGTCGCCCCGGTGAGCTAGCAGGTAACCACGAAGCCAAGACGTAAGTTCGAGCGCATGCTCGTGTCGACGTTTTCTCGCAAAAACAAGTATCTTGACTTCGTAGCGGAAAGCGCGAGATAGTGAGTTGGCAAAATTCGATGAAAATCGACGAGCATTGGGAAGGCTGAACCCTCTGCGCTATAAACATCAAGGCAATAACCGCAGTGGGGGAGGAGGGAGAGCAACCTACTTTGTGATCCCAGACCTGAGTTACGACTATTGATAGGGAGGGAGAAAGACAGAAGTGCGACGATAATACATGGGATGGACAAAAAACGTCTAAAAAATGCACACCACACCACACACCACCCATTTCGTCCCATCCCTCCTACGAGCTGGGCTGGCCAAGATCAGCTTTTTTGTTGGCCAGCCACTTTCTCAGTTGTTTTTTTTCGAATTTTGATCTGAAATTTTGACACGTGCTTCTTGATAGTCTTCCAAAGGGATTCATTGCTGCACCATTTTTTTTTTTTTTTTTTTCGTGAACTACGTAGGCACATTTAAAAAAAATCCGGAAATTGGTTTCGCGCACAACTACTGTACCAAAAAAAAACAAAAATTAAATATGCAGTAATGAATGCCTTTGTCTTGCTGGTACGTAAGACGTGTAAAAAAATCAAGCCAGAAAAACAAAAATTGGAGTGAAAATCCCACATTTTGTGTTTCTCCCCGTAGTATCTTGACTTTCTATTGGGAATCTTACGCACGCTATATCTTTTGATGATCGGCGAATTAGGCGATGGTGAGGATATCAATCAGTCGATTCGTCATGCCTCAAGGAAGATACACACCGATTTTGAGGGAAATCCGCAAGACAAGGGTGGTATACCTGATATACTCTAAAATCGACATATATATCTCTCGTTTAACTTGAGGCATGGTCTTTCTATTTTTTTTTTTTTTTTTTTTTTGACGAAATTAACTCCGATTTCGAAAATTCCAACGTCGGCAAATGCGCTGTAAACTCAGGAACACACAGCTACGAACTTTGCGTCGTAATATCTTGAAATCGTTGAGAAACCGCCGGACGAGTAAAAAGGCCATTCTTGGCAAGCCCAGCTCGTATATACGAGGTATCGCACTCGTATGTAGCTCGTGTCATGTCATATCATACGTCATCGCTCATCATCGATAAACATAAAATCTCGAACTCACCTGGAATTGAAGAGTATAAATCGAAATTCGAAATTGTCACACGTTATCCCAGAAGGGTAGATAATTATGAAACAACAACTCCCAGAAAACAATACGTGACGTGACGAGTCTTCGAAACAATCACGCTACTCGTAAGAGCGAGATATACTGATGTTAATATAATACCACCAGGTTCCTTTTCTTTATGCCTTGTTTCTCCCTGTGTTACCGCCCTGTGCCGGTGTCTTCCTCTTCTTCGTGTTGCCTCGCCCGTGCAGCAGTTACCTGCTCCTCTTGGGCACGTGTGTTTTTTCATCTAGGGGCGCTTCTGTCTCCCTGCGTCAGTTGTATTCTGTTTCTTTTCAGAATACGCTTTTTCATTGGATTTTGTTCTTAGTTTTCGGTTCGGCTCGTGTTGTATCGTTCTCGTACCCGGTACGTTAGCATCTCACTTGCTTTACCCCATTTATTTGCGTTTATTTTGTTGGTTTTTCTCTGTTTCACAGTCTGTGACCACATAATTTGTATCTCTCTACGTACAAGTAGGATTAGGAATCAGGACAGACACTGGGTGTACTAATTTGTTCGAGTAGACAGAACGGGTTTAATGTGAAGACAACACACACAGAATGTGACGCGTACGTTTAACGAGGGACGCTGTACTATAAATAACGTTCCCCCTGGTGAGTAGGTCCCGAACTACTGCTGCTGTGGGTTCCAGGATTCCCGAATCTAAACAAAGTCGAACAACATAAACTAGCGAGCGAAAGAGAAGCCATCCCAATAATTAACGAACGAGCCACTGCTGTGACAAATTTCGAAGAGCATATGTATGTCTTCAAGCGACGAATCGTATAATTAATACAGCCTATTAAATAGTACGAGGACCTCGTAAATGTTTTCTGCCATTTTCTTGCTCCCGAACTAAAATAACGTACCTGGTATATATTAATTCCAAGTAATTTTTTCTATTTCATAGTGGTTCGTCTCCGAAAACGAAGCTGCCGTTCAAAACAAGTTACAGACAGTCACGTGTCGAGCAAGATGGTCATTTGTGCTTGAAACCCGAAACTACTTAAAATTAGAGTAGGATTGAGCAAGATAGGCATTTTATGTCTGAAACCCTAAACTACTTGAAATTAGAGTTTGATCGAGCATGATGGGCATTTATGCCTGAAACCGTTACTACTTGAAATTCGTGTAGAACATGCGTTGGCGGGCTCACCAGATTTCAGGCACGCCCACGCGTAAGGCATTATTTAAGGCAGGCATAGATAGGCGCGTTTTGGCCTTGCAGGCATTTGCCTATAATCGTGCATATTACAAAAACGTAAACGTGCGGCGGGCCTATCTCGATGTGCCTATTTGCACCTGCGGGCGTGCCTGGGCCTAGATCGATCATTTTTTTTATGAAGGACCTTATTGGTCGCATCTTTCTGTGTACACCTTCTATTATATTAACATTACAAAATCTACCTGTCTGTATCATGACTCTCACCCGATTCGTTGGTAGTCTCCAACCCTAGCAGGTCCTGCACCATGAACCCCACGTAGGGGAAAAGGCTGACCAGCGTGTAAATGTTGAGCGTCATGCACAGCGACAGAATTGCCACCATACGGGCAGGGAAGTCGCCCACACCGGACTCTCGCGCGATAGGCATGCCTGCCTCCGTCGTATATTAGTTGTTTTGCCAACTTGCACCTCCGGCTGTTGTTGTATACCTGGTGTATCGACACTCGACACACACACACACGCAGCCTTTCGGGGAAGGGGGGGGGCGCGGAAGGGATGTCTGGAGTGTGAAGTGTCAGTGGATGAGGGTTTGTTGGGCATCGACGAGTCCACTTGTTATGATTACTTGGACCAAGCTTGGACAGGGTAAAAAAAATAAAAAAAAGTATGATACGCGTATGTACGTATATACGTATATAGCGTGGGGGACAAGAGGAGGGGAGCGAGTGTTTAACAATTAATAAAAATAATTTTGACGGAGATACGAGGAAAAATACGAATCTTGAAGGTCGTTTGCTCCTGGTTACTACTGTTTGAAAAATCGTGCGATTTACAAATAGAATACGGCAAACGATTACTCTGGTCCACACCTGCGTGCCTTTTTTGTTTTTCAGCAATTCGAAATTGCGTGAGATATTCATCGTTTTGCCCAAAATGACTGATTTTGGTCGATTTTTTCCAGTCTTGGAGAAATATTTTTCGATGTTTTTCGATGCAATGTTGCATAACTACTTGAATTTAGTGTGGAAAATTATTTTCTCTCTAGTTCTCAGCATCGATTCCTCTTGTCTTTGCGGTCACGAATATGGTTGTATCATTAAAAAAAATGTATTTTTTCATGAGTTATGACTATAAACGTCATTGGAAATATTGTGCTGGATGGACATATATAAAATACGTTAGGTGTCAGGTGTGATTGTTGTTGTTGTTGTTGTTGTCTTCAAATTACAAAACGTGCCGGTCTCTCTACCCAGTACCTCCATCTGTCCGTCCTAATCCAACACGTGACACGGTCGATTCCCGTGGTCACAGGCTATTTTACCCAAAAAACGGTATACTGAAATACAATTGGAACCCGAAGGATCCGCAAAGCGATCAAATCCAGTCAAAAACAGATAGTCTGGAGCCCTCCGCTCAAGGGCGGGTGAAAAAAAGGACCCGAGACCCCCCCCCCCCCCCCCAACACACCCTTTTTTCATTCATTTTTCGCCTCAACTAAACATCCAATTTGTCAGCCTTTGGGCATCAGCTGCTCAGCAAGACGTTGTGGAAACAATGCGCACGAGCCCTACGTGCGTTGTTTGTGTGTTTCATTAATAATTTGGATGGTGAGCAGTGTTGAAAGTAGTGTTTGGTTTAATTTATCTGCAATAATAATAGTCGGAGGGAGGTTGAACAAACGAAGTGCTGAAAAATCGGATGGGTTGGATGAGTCAAGACATTGGAACACTTTGTCCGTTGCAGCCCGCGAGGTGCATAATGAACTCGGCGTAAATTCGCGCGTGCCAACTTGAGCGAACTACTGTAGTTACTTTAAAGGATCTCGCGTGCTTGACAAAAGAACGACGCCACGTCATTTCTGATCCAACTGTTCTTAGCGTTTTCGGCCTTCCGGAATCCCACCGTCTACTATTATTGAAGTGAGAGCAGAACCCATAAGAATGACTACTACGCAGATCATCCGGCTACCCCCCCTCAACCACACTCGTGCGGCCGTCGTAATGGGCACTGCGGTCAGAGACGGAACATGGGTTTGTGGTTTGTCGCAACTGCCCCCCTCCCCCGCCTCGGCTTGCCCCAACTTAATTCGTTTCCTTCCACGTCCGCTTCTTTGTCAGTGTCCGACCTCTGCTACTTTTAGGCGCAGTGGCTGACAAGTGCCGAATCTAACAAACGCAGTAATCTTGGGTTGAGTCAAGGGTTAAGTTCATCTGGTTATATAGGATTTAGTAATAAGGAACATGGAAAACGTCATTGGTTATTATAGGACTTAAGTTATAGCGGAATTCGGAAAATTTCAATGTGGCTTATAATAGGATTTTAGTATGGAACTGACAAATACGCCGCCCGCGCGCCATCCCCTCCAATCGCCGCCGAAATCCAAAAATGTGAGATGGGGTGCCTCGGTCTTTTTTTTCACCCGCCCTTGCTCCCGCTCCCTCGTAACCATCGCTAGCGAGTATGTGTGTGTTGTCTCATCATTAAACCTGTTCTATTTCTACTCAAACCACATCAGTACACCCGTGGCCTGTCCTGAATTCCTAATCCTAGGATGATGCGCAAATTATGTGTCAGCAGACTGTGAAAACAGACGAAGAACCCGAAACAAAATAAAAGGCGCAAATGAATGGTAATAGCAAGTGAGATGCACGTAACCGGTACGAGAAGCACATACCGACATCGTACCAAACAAAAATAAGCACCCAGGCAAAGACAATAACAAGAAAACCGAACTTATGAAATTAAAACAGAATCATAATTGACGCGGGAGACCATAATCGCTCGCATAATTTATGCATTTGTTCTTCCTCAAAAGAAAGCACTTACGTGCCCAAAGGAACGGATAAACTGCTGCACGGTGGGCACAACGAAATAAGAAGAAGACACCGCAGAGGGTGGACAAAACACAGAAAACAGGACAACACGAAGAAGAAAGAACGACAGCGAGAAGAGGAAAGACAAAACGTTCATCAAGGCAAGCTCAAGGCGATTGTCAATCGACAAGCTCCCCGGTCTCTGCTATAAGAAAAGCGGCGATACACGGCCCATCGTCACAGGGCTGACTTTTCCTCACTGCATCTCCTTCCCACCTAAGAAAAAAAATCGTGTCAAAGCGCGTACTACCTCTGGCTCGCCCCCCCAGTGAACAATGCACAAGAACAAACAAAAGACAAAATAAAACAACATAAGTATAATTCAAGGCTAGTCGAGTCGATTACCTTGCCCGTACGACTTCTACCAATTTCGTTCTGCAGTTCATTCGACTGGCGTGCGCCCGTCGGGCCGGTTACCGGCCAGCTGTATCAGTAACGAGCCGCCCTGCCCCCCCCCTTGTCGCCTTTCTTGTGCGTTAATCAGCCTGCAATGTGCCGTAGCCAGCTCGTCGTCCGCCTTCGGGCCTGTGCCACGCGTCCCGTCCGCCATAAGTGATTCTGCCCGCCTCTGGCCGACCCCGCGAACCACACCCCCGCACTCTTCCTAGACCCCTCCGCCCATGAGTACGGTCTTGCCGCGAAACAGTAAAAGGGAAGCTGTCTACTGGACCTTGTCGCTCGAAAAACCCCTGAGGTCATCTGCTAAGACATGGCAGTTCTTACTGGTGTTCCAGGTCCCGTTCGTCGCCACCCGAACGAATCGTCGCCAAAACATCCACCCGCCGGGTCCAGTCAGCTTCCTTGGTCGTGGCGCTCCGCGGTAAGGCCCGCAAACGAGGAGGGTCGTCGTTTGGCGGTATGTCGCTCAACGCTTCGCATTGTGCCTTCTTGAGGCCCTTCGGCGTACCGACATCGAGATGGTCGGTGCGTATGTCGGCGCTGGAACCAATGATCTGGAGGTAAGTTGTGTTGGGGCCGTTCGGCCAGGCTCAGGCGAACGTGTTCGGCCCATAGGTCCACGTTACAACACGGCACGACGCCGTCACAGCAGTGCTCCATCACCCTCGGCCTTTAAAAGCATGCGCACCTTTAGAGTGAACGGCATTCCGTCCATCATCGTACAAGCTCCCGCTTGAATCGCTATTGTAGGTCATTTGCGCCATAGCGACGTCGAATGCGTCGTTTTGATCTCCTGCATAACTGTCGCGCGCCTTGCGAGCGATAAAAATACCACCCAAGGTACAAAATACTGCGCCATGCGGTGCTGTTTATACCCTTGTGGCCCGCTGCTCTCGATGACGATCGTGAAGGTCCGGAGTGCTGTTTATGGTGTCGCGCAGCACGGCATAGTCTGCCGTCACGTTTGTCGGATACTGTGAGATCAGGCTCTACGAAAACGGTCAGCAAATTACGGTCATCCATAAGGTTTGCAAGCCTTCCGCGAGCTTAGAAAGCAATGCTGCATCGGTCGGCGTAGCAGCATACCCCATACTGGCCCGTCCGTACTACGTGCTATGGTCCTCTGCCACTCCGTCCGCCCCCCGAGGTGCTCCTCGAGTGTAATCAGGTCCCTGCAAGATGTTGGGTGCCGCCACTGAATGCGTATTTGTAGCGGCGTGTATCAGCAGCCAGCGAAGAAGACATTGAACCAGAAACCGTGACACAACACATCCTAGCCGCAGCCCCTTGAAGTGCAACGAACCATTTCAGCAGTGCTCACGGTCATCCTACGTTCACGGCGAGCTTCGCACGCCTTCGTGGAACTGGCTGGAATAATCGGTTAACATCTTCCTCTGGTATGCCGAAGCGGCGAGCACACAC
>MEHQ01001062.1:0-86648 GCA_008828725.1 Saccharina japonica | reverse complement strand
CTCGTCCTTCAACATGTTCCACCCTCGATCGGCGACCTCTTGACTTCCCTCGTGTGTTGGTCGCGATTCTCTGCGAAAATATCCAGGCTTTCCATGCCTAAAACGTCAAGAGCGCTGCGCGGGCTACGGCCGAAAAGGGGCTGGGCATGGGACGGGGTCATAGCAGATGGCAGTGGGCGTTAACCCTCTGCCTCGTGATCAACGGATATACAACCACACCCCATAGCCATAGCATCACTATATCGAAATTGCCCACGGTACATCGTCGCATCATCCTCCCCAGCTGGTTGGCGACAGAGGGGCCAGCCACGCGAAAACCAAGACGGTGTCCGATGCTAACAGCGAAACTAACCGCAAGGCAGACATCATCAACAGATATAAATATCTACGACCTCATAGCAATAGTATCACTTTGTATATCGAACTGCCCCCATACATCGTCGTATCATTCTCCCCAGCTCGTTGGCTAGAAAGGGCCTAGCCACGCGATAATCAAGACGGTGTCCGGTGCCAACAACGAAACTAACTGCCAGGCAAACATCATGAACATAATATTGTCAATAAACATTGGGCCAACTCCGTACGGAGGCAACAAACATGCCTAGCTTCGAGCACAGATGCATGCATAACATATATTCACACGATATCACGGCACACCATCCTCCCCACCCATTGGCAAGGAAGGGGTCAGCCGCGCGATACCCAAGGCGGTGTTCGCTGCCAACACATATTATTATAGCCGTGTATGCTTGTTTGTCTATGACCCGCGACAATACTATTATACGCGCGGTCAAGCATACTGGTATACCCGGTAAAAATTGATCGGGTGTGGTGACATTTCAGCAGGTACAGCGTGCATCCCAATGGGTTCGTATCGTTTACATCGGATGCACATGCATGACAAGCATACGACGAGGAGCAGCGCTAATAATTCATACGACGAAAGTCTACTGTGGTAGCGTAACTCGTCCAGCGTTCATCCAAATATGGTCATATCGTCTACGTCGTATAAACATGCATGACGAGCATGCGAGACCTCACCAAAACACACGCTACATGTGAACGCCTGTGAGCGATCGTCGAGCACTCATAAGCGAATTGTGTATGCACGTATGCGAGCATAACATCTATAGCGACGACGAGCACCTGCAAATCCATGAACGTGCGACGGGAAGCGGCGAAAATTGTGTAAAAGACCAACGTAGGCTGTGAGGAGCGTTACTACTATCCTGACAGGAACGTTCCTACTCCTATGACAACATATAATAGATGTGGAGCATGCATGAGAGACTTCACCAACACCCACACTAGGGCAAGCCTGCGCCTACGATCGTGTATGCGTGTCTTGGCTGAGGATAAACGACCAAACGTTGTTTACCCTATACATCGAGGATTCTAACGATGGGTAGTGAGAGCGTTTTCCTCACAAGACCGACGTCGAACAAGGCTACAAGCACGTATACACGAACGAGCATCCAGCCTACATGCACGCATGAACTACATTGTGTACCACGAAACCACGTCAAACACGGCTACACGCACCTATACATGACCGAGCATCCCGCCTACATGCATGCATACACTGAATTGTGTACCACGAAACTCATGCAACAGACGAGTCAAACCTACTTACCAGGTACATGATAAGGCGGATGGCAAGCGCCCATGTACAATTACAAGCACGCAAGTACACGAGCGTCGGTCGAACATGCGTGCGTGGTTGGACATGGCAAAGTAGTACACGAGCGTCGGTCGAACATGCGTGCGTGGTTGGACATGGCAAAGTTCGTGGGGTTGGTTGCGTCATCAGCACCATGGAATCCTTTCTCTCATCTCCTGTCTGAGTCTCTCTCCCTTTCCTGCTACCCTCTCACCTCTCTGACTCCTCGCCGCGTGCACGAGTGCGGCCCTGCTTCCGTTGGTGGCATGCTTAGTGATGAGCTCGGCCACTAATAAATATACAATAGTTTTTTCGAGTAACGTACTTGTTGTGAAAAAGGTTAATGCACTTACCAGAAAATAATAGTAGGTTGTTTGTGATTTCGATGTAGATGTCGTGTCTGTATTAAAATTAGTATAATGTTCAATTCCTGTTATGGTGCTTTTGTGTATGATTTATTGTTACGCATACGGGTACATATGTCTACGTAGGTCTAGCGGGTAAACGCGATTAGCCACCAACCCTCGTCCGGGCTTGCGAGGCCCCTATAACGAAGGGTCGGCGCTGCGCACTACAAAGATATTATGTGCCGCGGCCGACTCCAGGATACGTCCCTCCTTCTAAAAGACCGGCGTTGAACACATGCGTAGAGTGTGTGGGGCTACCTCTAATTAGTATAGTGGTCAGTACACCACATTGTGGCTGTGGAAACCCGAGTTCGATTCTCGGATTTGACACCATGTCACAGTGAAAAGCTTGGCACGCATCATTCATAATGTGGAGGATACCCTGTTGACCCATAGGTACGTAACAGGCTCCTCGGGCATGTGTGATGTTCCTACCAAACCTTCTATATCGATTATCATCCAGTGCGCAGCAGTCCTCTGCTCCCTAAGCACACATCTTCCACCACACTACGACACGCCAAAGCTTATATTGAGTTCATACGCATAGACTACCACCTGGGTGAGCATCGACCGTTGTCTGCCCGTCGTACATCCGGTCTCGGACGCCATAGCTGGTCCCTCCAGCTCACGAGAAAGCTGGGACAAAACACGAGAGGTCTTCCGTGTGTACCCGCTACCGTGGGTTTNTGAGACGTGACGCGACCTTTTTCAGCAATACTTTGCCTGAATGGGCAACAAGCGAAATCCCTCGGTAGTTGTTGCAATCGGATCGGCCCTTCTTTTTATGAAGGACCTTAATGGTCGCATCTTTCCATTGCTGGGGGGCGTCACCCGTTCTACACACATTGACAAGCAAGTTGTGTAAGTACCGGATGAATTCGGGGTGGTCCAGTTTCAGTAATTCAGCCGGAAGGGAGTCTGGTCCCACCGCTTTCCAGTTTGGCATACCCCGGACTACCGCGGTCATGTCATCCATGGTCGATTAATCTTCAAGCGATGGTGCCAACGGTCGTTGTGGGAAAAGGGCGCTGATGGTTGGGTCAAGATTAGGCGATTTCGCGGTGAGGAGGGTGCCGAAAAACCCCGCCCACCGTTCAAGAATGCGCACCTTGTCCCTTAGTAGCGTGCCATCCTCGTCCATGATGAAATGCTCGCTTCTCGCTTTTCGACCGTCCAACCCCACAGTGCCCTTCAGGTGCTTGTAAAAACCCCGCTAGTCGTTGGCAGCGAGAAGTCTCTCTGTTTCAGCAAGATACTCTTCGAAGTAGGCATGTAATCCTGCATCAATCACCCCTCGCAGATTCGCGCACGCCGTCCTCAGCGTCTTCCACGCAGTTTTGTCCCTCTGCATGAGCATGGATCGTCGGGCATCATCCCTCGCATCCCATGCTATTTTGAAGGCAGCTGCGGTTTCAGCGTTCTCGCACCACCCGAGTTTGTGTGTGCGACGTGGCGGGGGTGGTACCTCATCCGCTACTGCATCAAGGATTATGCCGGTGAAGGATTCGGCCATTTCAGAGATACTGTTCGGTTGCGGGGGTACAAAAGGAAGTTTGGAGAGGATCCGCGTCATTACTCGCCGCCTGCAATCTCCGTCAGATCTAAACTTCTGCCGATCGAAAGGCCGGATTTCGTTTTTCGTTCGCACGTGTCGGTTGGGTGCAAAACGACCGCTGAGGCGGACCATCGCGTATACGATATTATGGTCTGAATCCGCCCTGGCTGGGGGCGGAGGTTGGGGGTGGACCTTCACATCACACACGCGAGATCGGTGTGATTGGCGGGTTAGAATGTAGTCAATCCGTTTTTAGTTTTTGATCATTGCGGCTGCTGATGCCGTTGAACGTATATGAGATATTCCACCCTTTACGCGAGCTAAAATATGTGAAGGTAAAAATAAAACTGGAAAGGTCGACATCATCAGTCGGGGGTATACGCCCCGTGATTCTATCTTGGTGCCCCTAGATTGGAACGATTCAATATAGTTGAACCTAAAATTTGTAGGGCTGTGAGTCGGTTTCATTTCACGACTAATAACTAGTCGCTATTCGGCGAAGCCGACTAGCTGACTTTAGTCGGTAAGTCGGCTGGCGAAGCCAGCGTACTTGCCGACGAAAGTCAGGAAGCGAGCCAAAAAAGCCCCTCCCGGCCGAGGGGGCCCCGCTGGCGGCGCCCCCGGAGGGCCCGCCGGAGGCCAAAAATACGCTATTTGGCTTCACTTTACGCAAGAAAAGCGCAAACAATGGACTTAGATTCACATAAGTTTTGAACGAAAAACACCAAAATAGCCTCAGTTTACACGAAAAAATCACAAAAAACGAGAAGTACAACGCATTTACCAGGTAGATCTACCCATGACTACGAGGAGGAACGTGACAGCAATTGTTTGAGTCGCAATGCTACCTGGCGGGGACTCATCACCAAGATAGCGGTGCAAAAATTATCCCCTGAAGAAAAGGTCTTGGATCCCTCCGTGATGCTCTTCGTTTATTAACGTCTCTCCCAACCTTGCGCGAAACGCGCGCGTCGATGACGGCGGCAAGTCCTAAAATTTTCCACAGCGGGTTGGTGGATCTGAGCGGCTTGCTGCGCCTCTGCTCGTGCTTCACGCGAGCCGCCTTCACCGCAATTTTGAATTATTATGTAGGATCAAGTATAGAAATCGGGGACTTGGCTGTAGCCCGCGTGTGGTTCCAGTGTTATGAGACCGAATATTTCGAAAAACGCCGGCCGAAAACACTACTTTAGACACTAACCCTAGCCCTAACCCCAACCTTGACCCTTACGAGCTTTGTCTCGAAAAAACTACTTTTTTTTGTTTGAAAAATTGGTCGACCACACTAAAAGGTAGTGGTGCAACCTTTCACATGACTAGATCAGCTGACTTGCTCCAAGACGTGCAACCATCCAAGGACAAGGTTAAGATTGGCAACGATACTTTCATAGACGTTGTGGGTTACGGGTCGCTGACGGTTGTTTTCCCCAACAAAGAAGAAGGCATCACAGTAAGGCTAGACAAGGTGGCATACGTGCCCAGCTTGGCTTTCAACCTTTTACCCCTAGTGGCTGCGCACGCGCGAGGAGTAGGTTTCTCAACTGACGATGAGGATATGAGCGTGACCCTAGCGGACGGACGTCTTAGGTTTTGGAGTGATGGTTCTGGTTACTCTAATCACGGTTGACGGCTTGACCCCGATGACGAGTGCGTCCCTTTTCCCCTGTGGGCTCTCGAACCCGTCGAGAGCGTCGTACAACCTGCTCTCCCTGCCCCCCTGGGCTTCTCTATGATAGCCCCCGATAGTGTTGACCAGCGTGAGCCTGAGTCGCTCAGACGTTTGACATTGGCAAGCGGGAACCTTGTGCAACTTGCGCTCCAGCGGGGAGGTAGGCCATGGTGGCCAAGGTAAACCGGGTTATGTAGACGGTGAAAGTCTGTCAGCCCCCGACGCCACTATTCCCCCACCAGGTGATTCTGTGTCGTCGGTGGGCAGCGAGCCGTCTGTCGACGGCGATCTCTCGGCCGGTAGGGCAGACTCGCATGAGACTCCTGTAGACATCAACTTTTTCCACTGCGTGCACGGCCATGCTAACGAATTTTTGTTGAGAGAGACTGCGAAATCACTAGGTGTAGAGCTGCTAGGTAGGTTGAGACCATGCACTGGTTGTTCTATGGCCAAGAGATACCGTAAGCCGATCGCTAACAGTACAAAATCACGCGCGACAGAGAAGCTAGGAAGAGTTTTCGTGGATCTGAGTGGCCCTAAGAGTGTTCCTTCGTTGCTTGGTAAGAAGTACGTGATGATAGTGAAGGATGATTTTACCCGGCGCTCATGGGTATACTTCCTCGAGCGTAAATCCGATGCTGCTGACGCAGTTGGGAAGTTTTTGGCTGATGTACGTGCGGATGGTGTACCGTCGGAAGTAGAGAGAGTAAGGTCTGATAATGCGGGAGAGTTCTTTGGTGGGGATTTCGGGAACGTGTGCAGGCAGTATTGCATCAAACAAGAATTCACCAACCCAAAGTGTCCAGAGCTAAACGGCGTTGCCGAGCGAGCCCTCGGTATCATCCAATCTCGGCGCTTGCTGTTCGTATCTAAGTCCCCATCCTCTTCCCACACGTCGAACTGCCACCGTCGGAGACCCTCTGGGCTGAGGCTGTACACTGGGCGTGTGCGGCCCTGAACCGCACCGCGACTGCGTCCAACCCGGGAAACAAGTCGCCGCACGAGATGTGGCATGGTAAGACTGCACCTGCGTCACCGCACCCGTTTCTTCGTCCGGGGTATTGTCGTTGGAACCGCCCGTCAAAGTCGTTCCCCAGGTGCGAGAGTAGCTTCTACCTCGGGCCAGGCATCGACCACCCCCGTGATTCATTGCGCATGCTGACACGGGCGAACAAGGTGATAGAAACAAGGGACGTCACCTGGGAGGCACCTCCGGTTATGGGGGTGCCGCCGGTGCAACTGCAACAGCCGGCATCGCCGGAACTGGCAGGGGCGCCGGAGCTGGGAGGGACGCCAGAGCTGGGAGGGGCGTCGGAGCTGGGAGGGACGCCGGAGCCGGGAGGGCTAGATGAATTCGATTCTGGCCCACCGACTCCATTGCCACTGCTGGGGAGGGGAATCCCCCATCAGCGTCGAGTGGCCCCTCCAGCGGGGAGTGTAGGCCATGGTGGCCAAGGTGAACCGGGTTATGTAGACGGCGAAAGTCTGCCAGCCCCCGACGCCACTATTCCCCCACCAGGTGATTCTGTGTCGTCGGTGGACAGCGAGCCGTCTGTCGACGGCGACCTGTCGGTCGAGGAGAGCGAGACGACGTCATCGAACGAGAGCGATCCTGTTCCTACGATGGCACGGACTGCGGCGCGTCAACTCGAGTCGAGCCTGCTAGGGTTCAGAGGTGGCGAGGAGCTTGGGCGAACTAGGGCGCAGACGCGAGCGCTCAATCAAGATGCAGCTGGCCTGGTGAGTATGTTCGGGCCCGATGAAGGGGGGAAACTAATCCATGGGCTTCTGGCGGTACAGGAGGTTACCCGTAAGCCGGGCGAGTTACCTAAATGCCTCGTCCGGGAAGCGGGACCGGAGCCAGTCTCGTACCCCGCGGCGTGCTCGTCGGAGTACTCCGACGTGTGGATGGAGGCGATGACGAAGGAGTTCGATGGGCTTGTGGCGGCCGGAACCTTTGCGGAAGTGACTGAAATTCCTGGGGGGTGCAACATCGTAGACGCCAAGTGGCTGTACAAGTGGAAGGGAGATTCGCATGGTATGGTTGACAGGGCAAAGGCCCGCATGGTAGCTATGGGTTACAGCCAGGTAGAAGGAGTAGACTACTTTGAGACGTTTGCCCCTACGGCCTCTGCTACCTCTAACAGGTTGGTAGCGGCGTTGGCGTGTAAGCTAGACTGGGACCTGAGGCACTTAGATGTAGACCAGGCTTTCATCCAGTCTGAGTTGGACACCGATATGTACGTACGTCTGCCCCCCGGTTGTGGATCAGTATCTGGTAAGGTGGTGCTTCTCAACAAAGCCCTTTACGGCTTGAAGCAGAGTGGTCGAGCGTGGTATCAGCTGTTGTCGTCAACCCTGGTAGAGTGTGGTTTCGAGCAACGCTTGGTAGATCCCTGTGTGTTTCGTTTGGTGGTTGCTGGTGACGTTGTGGCGATGATGGTCTTCCATGTGGACAACATCAAGATTGCAGCTACTGAGGTGGTAACTGAAGTAGTGGTCAGTGCCCTCAACCAGAGATTTCCCACCAAACAAGAGCAGCTTCTACCTCGGGCCAGGCATCGAACACCCCTGTGATTCATTGCGCATGCTGACGCGGGCGAACAAGGTGATATAAACAAGGGACGTCACCTGGGAGGCACCTCCGGTTATGGGGGTGGAATGGTACATGGGCAGCGAGTACAAGAGGGACCGGGAGAAAGGCACTTTGGAGATTTCGCAGACTCAGTTTATCCGGTGTGTATTAAATCGTTTCGGTGTCTCGAAGTTCAGCCCCATCCCCGCTACCCCTTCCTTGGACCTCAGGCCCTTAAGCGAGGAGGAAACTGTGGTGGATGTACCGTTCCGTGAGATCGTGGGGAGCCTGATGTAGATCGCGAACCAGACAAGACCCGATATCGCAAATGCGGTTCGGGCAATTGCACGGTTTTCACATGACCCCAAGCCTATTCACTACAAGGCGGCACAGAAGATTCTCGAGTATCTGAATGCCACGTCGGAGTTAGGGTTAACTTTCCGGAGGGATAGCGACGTGGGTTCTGTTCAGATGGAATTTGATTTGGAGACGTACGTGGACGCAGACTACGCTCATAAGGCGGAGGACAGGCGTTCTGTTTCTGGTGTTGCAGTTTGCTGCGGGGGTACGCTAGTGTCTTGGTTCTCTAGGACGCAGAAATGCGTCACCCTATCTACCACTGAGGCAGAGTACGTAGCAATGGCAGACGGGGTCAAGGAGACCTTATATGTGAGGGGGATACTGGCGTTCCTAATGCCGTGTCTAGGGCCGATGGGCATTGGCGTGTACGAGGACAACAAGGGGGCGATAGACCTAGCTAAGAACCCCTTGAGCTCGTCCAACAGTAAGCACATTGACGTACGGTACCATTTTCTGAGGGAGTTGGTTTTCAGTGGTGACATCTATGTGCAGTATCTTCGGTCGGAAGATCAGCATGCGGATATCCTAACGAAAGCGATTGGTAGAGAGAGTTTCGAGAGGCACCGCGATTTCCTTTTGGATAAGAGTTAGGTTTCAATATTTTTCCTGATCTTCTAGTGGAATATATTATTTGAGGTAGGCTTTCATAGCAAGCGCTTCGATCTAGTTTTGCCGATACCCACGGTGTCCCCGCACAGGCATGTAGTGGAGACACCAAGGGAGGGTGTTCGATATAGGTTATATCCACTAACAATGTGGCGGATCGGCCGCTCCGCTTGCGGCAGTACGGGATTTACAGTAGCCCATAAACATTACCTGGTATGTGGAAAGTCCATTGACTATAGGGAACGGGACGTTGCGGGCTATTCTGGAAGTGATAATTGTTGATTTGTGGCCCGTATTCGACCTCGGTTTGTGGTTCGGGAACGTGCGAGGGATTGTGGTTGGTGCGCAGACGTGATGAGTAGGAGCTCGCGCTCCCACCCCATCTCACTCCAACCTACACCCACTCCAACCCTCTACTCGTGTTCCCTTGGGTACTGCTGTAATATTCAAGACATAAACACATCATCTCCTTTTCTCTGGGACATACTGCATAAGGCAGTACTTGTCTGGGCTCACAGCTCGGGGCTGTTGGTGCCACTCCGTCTCCTGATCATCACTGTCAATTGAACACCACCGAAAGCCGCATCTCACCCCCCCCAGTATCATTATGCTGCATCATACATATGATGAGAGATTGCATTAATTCGTGTCGACAAATATCAGAAAAGAGGCGAATTTTTCAAGGCCTCTCGACTAGCAAGACATAATCGCAACTAGGCCAGGACGCTATCACGCGCCGCCTCTCCGCCGGATTACTCTACTATTCTGCTGTTTAAACCTCCGCCGCCAGTCCGTCGGTGAGGTCCAACGGGCCAAACGAACCGTCGAGCTGTGCCAGCCAAACAATGGGGTTCGACAACTACCCAGGGATCTTGGTGTTCACCACGTCATGGCCCAGCTTCGGGATCTCCTCATGATTGAGGTCCAAGTTCCCGTCCAAAAACAGCACACTCTGCTACAACTACTCTTTGAAAAAGTTGTGCAACTTCAGTTGTCGGCAGACAACTCCTGTTTGGAAAAGTTGTGCAACTAGTTGTCTGCAGACAACTGCTGTCTGAAAAAGTTGTGCAACTAGTTGTCTGCAGACAACTACTGTTTGAAAAAGTGGTGCAACTAGTTGTCCGTAGACAACTCATGTTTGAAAACGTTGTGCAACTAGTTGTCTGTAGACAACTACTCTGTGAAAAAGTGGTGCAACTAGTGGTCTGTACGGTGCAACCGCGTCCGCGTATTTTAGCCGCAGCGTTGTATGTAATGTGGTACGAAGTATTAATAGTACCCTCCACGAGTACCCCTTCGTTGTTGGAGTCAATGTTCTCGTGTCTGTTTCTCCACGGGATGAAGCAGCAGCAGCAGCCCTACAAGCAGTCGCAGCTTGTTTTGTTTCCTTGTGTGTGTGTTTTCCCCTTTTTTTTCTTGTAGACTGGGTGATGATCGTTTCCGCGTGTTTGCCCTTTCAATTGAGGACCAAACGTTCATCCTATATATTTAAAATTGCTGCATCGTGAGTAAAGATGGCCACTGCCTTGTAGGGGATGCATAAACTGCTTGCCTCCTACGGCCGCGCTCTTTTCAGAAGAAACCAATCTGCCATTCGCAGCCTCGCTCCGGTTCGTCCCCCGGAAGTGTCTCGTTTGCGCCCTCCTTGGCTGGCGACTCCGAATAAGAAAACCTTCAGTACAGCCAAGCTTTCGGGGGTTCAGCACTGCTATACGGGCGGTGGTTGTTGGTAAGTTTGTTTTTTACAAACACGGCAACAAGTTTTACAAGTCAAACGCTCCTGTTTGAAACGTTGTGCAAATAGTTGTCTGTAGACAAGTACTGTTTGAAAATGTGGTGCAACTACGTACTGTAGCTATGTATAGACAACTACTCTTTGGATAATTTGTGCAACTAGTTGTCTGTAGACAACTAATGTGTGAAAAACCTGTGCGACTAGTTGTCTGTAGACAACTACTGTGTGAAAAACTTGTGCACCTAGTTGTCTGCAGACAACTACTGGGTGAAAAACCTATGCAACTAGTTGTTTTGTGACAACTACTGAGTAGTTGCAGCCGTGCACAACTAATAGATTTCTGATTAGTTGGCTGCGGACAACCTTAACGTGTACCTTGTTCGACATGTGCTACTCCCGGTTGCCGCACCATTGCTATTGGCCTTTACATCTTCCACGTGATTGCATATATTCTATTTTGTTCTTTAGTGTGCCGCCCAGAACGCGTGAAACAAAGGACAGGCAACCCGAGCACACAAAAAACCGCCTTCCAGGCAACCGAGGCAGGTTTGTACCCGTAGTACAGATTCTACCAGCTAGTCTGTCTGCTACCTTGCTGCCTTTTCTGCCGTCTGCTTTCTGCTTTCGTCAGCCGCGGTTACCCTACGAACCCCCTCCCCCACCCCCCCCACGTCTCCATTTAACAGCCGAATTTTTCTATTGCGAATTGCCTTTCCGATGATAATAAAAACCGAAATATTGTTTTTCAATTGGTAAGAGATGTACTTCCATCACAGTCATTTTTTTCACTGTAAACTATTGTCAGTTGTGACTAGAGGTGGGCACCGGTAAAAAACAAACCGGTTAAAACCGGTTTTTGGAAACCCAGCAGGCGTGTACGAGTAGCCGTTTTTTGAAACAAAAAACGCGTTTTTTTTCGCCGGTCTAAACCGGTTAACCGAAAACCGTATAAAACCGGGAAAACCGGATAAAACCGGACAAAAACCGGATAAAACCTGTTTAAACCGGTAGCACCGGACACGCATTTCTCACGGATTCTCTAACGAATAAAACCACCACCAGTGCTAACAAAAGGACACAGACAGCAGTAGTATACTGGTACAAAACTTGCACGTACGACATCTGCATAATCTATTTTCACTTTTTTTGGACTCTTCGAAAACAAAAAATAGTCTGGAAACGAAATATCTTCAAATTTGTATGGTTTTAGTGTAGTTAGATCGCGCGCATGGAAGCCCTCCGAATACGCTGATCTGCAAGGCATACGTATGAAAAAAAGACAGGAAGCAAGTAATCGCGAAGAAAGCCCTATGAATAGTAACTGTTACAGGTATATCGTACATTGTGCACCGGCAGTGTCTTCACAACAATGTTTTATACCTTGAAATCACGTCACCCCGTGCGCTGTGGTTGTGGCTCGGAATCCACATATAAACAGAACGTTTTTCACCCAAACATGCTGTCCTGTTCTATGATTTGGAGGCGTTTCACGGTACCATCCGGTTTTAACCGGTTTTCCGAAAACCGGTTAAAACCGGCTGAAAAAAACCGGCTTTATCTGGTTTTTTGTTTTGATGAAAAACGCCTCGTTATCCGGTTTTCGGTTTTCTGTTTTCGCCTCCTCTAGTTGTGACACCCATCGATGACAATAAAAAACGAAATCGGCATCGGCAGTCTCAAGATATCGAAGATCCCAGAAAATCTGGATTTATGGGCGAGGTACCCCTCTCTCATAAAAAAATGCAAATTCCCTTACATCCAAGTTACATCCTTGATTTTTCGAGCCTGTCAAGGTTGATTTCATTTATTTTTGTTCGTGGATCGATACCTACCATCGAGGTACACATTTTCTGAGTCAAATTTTGATCGTGAGCGAAATACAACCCTTAAAACAATAACAAAGTATTAAAATCGATTTTTATTTTAATCGGAAAGGCAATTGTCAATTAGGAAAATCGGCTGTTATTTCCTTGGGCGTCGCCCATACAACGGATGCGCGGCGCTTCCTACTCGATTCTGTTTCGTTATCGTTCCACACATGACAGGGAAGATAGGAGGAAATCATATGTGCTAAAAATGAAGTGTGGATATGATCCAGCCCTTGGCAATAATAATTGCTGGTTCAGAACAAAACCAAAAATAAACTTACATCGATCGTCTACTTGTGCGTCGACCATTGTCTACACCAATTTCCCGCTAGATCGAGAAATACAAGATTCTTAGCTGCCACGTGAATTTAGTGTCAAGATCTGGTAAAAAAACAGACACTTGTGTACTTTTGGGTCTTCGCGGATATCTCGGCAAAATCGAGTTGGTTCTTATAAAAGTTCAGAAAAGTTAATATACTTTCGTGTTTTGCATCTCCAATAATGTGTGAAGATCAGCTCTTCCAATTTTCGAATCATAATAACTAACGAAATGGGTCACGCTCGAACCTCACAACAGAAAATCCTTTTTACGGCTGGCCCATCGTCAGTAAGTAGTATTAGTTTAGGGCAGATGCAAAAATCAGGTATGCCTGATCCATTTGAGCAAAAATCAGGTAAACACTAAAACCGTGAAAAAAACCCACGCCACGAACGGTGTTTTCCAGATTGTTTTGGCTGTGAGCAATAATACAGGTGTACCTGACCATTTCAAGCAAAAATCAGGTACGATGTGAGGCTGGCCAATGACAGGTGTCCTAGCGCGTGAGTTGTACTTGGTTTTAGTATAGTACCAATGACGGTGTCCTAGCGCGTGATTTGTACTTGGTTTTAGTATAGTACCTGTTTTTGCACCAAAGTGACCAGGTGTGCCTTATGTTTGGAAAAACCCTTAATACTATATGATTCCATTTGTTATCTAATAATGAGCAGCTCTTATTCCCATCATACCATTGACGTATGCTCATCCAAATCATCCGTCACCCGTGAATACTTGACAAACTTGTACCAATAACAAAATGCCGTCCCCCACATGAATGGCTTCACCGACTCCTCACTCCTCACCGACCGACGTTTCAACAATCAAAGCTGAAACGGTGACATGTACTTGTGCCTTTCAAACAAATCTATCTTCCCCTTCTTAATGAAACTATAAATATCGATACCCCCCACACCTGGGTATGTCCTGCAACGACTACCGTATGACACGGAAGAAAGCAGACCCCCCTTAGATAACACACCCCCTCACATGAGCACACCGGGTGATTTATGTTAATTACTTCGTTTTTTTACCGCCACTTTATCACCGGGGGTAAGTTAGATAACACACCCTCTACGTGTGCACGACTGAAAACACTGTCGAACTCCACAATTATAACACCACCTGGTGGATGGATACTGTATCATTCACAATCCGCAATCAACCCACACCGGTATGGACACGAGCATGGAGGAAACAGCTGCGCTCCCTCGCAGTGGGCCGAACGAGTTTGCGGCTTCGACCCCACCTACCTGTAGCTGCTGCTGCTGCCGCACCTCCGGCGACGATCAGGTCGTTTTTCTCTGGGACCAGCGCGCTTACTGGTACTGGCACTAACGTTGTTACGTATTCTACGTCCGTCGTGTGCCATTGGTACCGGTACCGGCGAAGCCTCTGCAGCACTTGCGGTGCGACCCTCGGGGTTTCAGCAAGGAGTACCTGTGTGGTACCGGTACCGGTAACCGCTTTGCGGTATCGTAGCAAGGCGGGTGTTTTTGTTGTTATCCCCGGGTTTCAAGCGTTTTCCTTACCATCACCGGCAATACATGATAATAAAAAACAAACTGGTGTTAAACCAAGCTTGTCATGCGTTAGCACACCCCTTGTTAACATCCCTTCTGCATTATGGCCGGGGTCTGTTCACACTCACTCCATAGCAATCATTGATATGCCGTTATTACACCCTCTCATTACCACACCCCCTGAATCTGGTCGGGGTATGTTAACTCTCCGTATAAACCAATAAAATGCCGTTAGCACACGCCGTCGTTTTCACACCCTCTCGTTACCACACCCCCTAGCTGCAGGGTTTTCGTGCATGGTGTTTTTCACCGGGGATGCGTTAGATAGCACACTCCTCCACAACAGCACACCCGGTGATACTCTTTTAAAGTGCCAAAATGTTATCACCGGGGTGTGCTTTCTTCCGTGTTATACGGTATTAATATTGACCCTATGAATAGAGTAGCAGGTACACACTTGATCCAATGAGTATGACAAGGTTCCCAGAAACATCCCGTCGGTTATACAGTGCAGGGTCGGAAATCGACCGTTCTTTGCGATTCGGGACCACTCTTGTGACCCGGCTGCCTCACAAGAATTGGCCGTAGCACTACAGCAGTAACACCCGCCTTACTTCCTCTCTTATACACCCGGTAGCATATTGTGTACGAGGGCGCGGCATTACTTATTGGCCCTTAATTATTTGTGTTTGGAAATTGGGAGATAAAAGTTCCGGGCTGACAATATTTCCTTTTAAGAATTAACCGCCAGTGATGTGAACCGAAAACCGAAAGTCGGTTTTTTCGGTCGGTTTATTTCGGTTTTTCCAAACCGAAAACCGACTTTTATTTTTCGGTTTTTCGGTTGCCGAAAATAACCGAAACTGAAAAACCGACTCGGTTTTCTTCGGTCGTTTTTTTTTCCTGTCCCGAAAATCAATAACGCCTACATATCTACATGGAAACCCCGTTATGAATTGACATGGACAGCACACCAATGTAATGACATATAACCATTGGTCTCTCACTCAGGATTTCTGGTAAGGAATGTTTAGCGCAGGGCTCGTGTATTTTTTGGAGCAACATACGGCCTCCGTTATTACTAGGAAACCCCTGCAGCGGCCGCACCAAATGCGTCTATGTGCTTTTCAACAAATTCACCTCTAGGATCCTGTAAAACGGTTGAAACACCAACAAACGAACATGAAATTTGGAAGAAAACACCATTAAACTCACACCTGTTCCTGGTACGTGTAATACGTGCATTTTTTCAAGTACATGTATGTACGTATATCATTTTCTTTTTCTTTTTTTAATACATACCCGTAGTAGTATATTCTGTATATTCGGGGTCCGTAAATAAGTGTATCGAATGGTGTTTCGTTTTGGAATGGTCAAAATAGACGTATGATGTAGACATAGTCGATGTTCCGGTAATATCCATTCCGCGGTTTTTTCCTTACTCAACTAAGATACAGGTCGCCGAGGGTGTGTGGTTGTGGTTAGGGTTACAGTAGTTGCGTTTAAATCACGTTTTTTATTAAGAGCGTATTAAATATATGTATTAGAAATACGTGAGCTGTGTGTACAACCGATTGAATAGTTGATACTCAATGTAGTGCTTTTTTATAAACACATTGTAACATATAATATGTACGTACGTACGCGAGTACGTACTCGTGCTCGATCCACACGCCGTACACACAAAACTGCACACACTAAAGACCGCCTTTTCCATGCTGGTTCCTACATGTTTGTTTACACGCGTAGCATAAATGGCTCGAGTTTTCAATCAACCGGGGATGTTTAGTTAACACCCCCCCCCCCCCTATAAAACGTACCAACTAAAAAAAGCCTCCCTGAGATTATTAACTATACTTCAAATGTAGTACGAAAGACAAAGCTTGACCGGCGCTGTTTGACGCTGTACACATAACTCTGTTGCTGGTGTCACCTGGGCCGCCGACAGCTCTTCTTCTTCTTGTTGTTGAATACCATCCGAAGGGGGCACGCCTTCCACGGGCTCCTCAGCCGTGGCCGTCGATTCAGGAATAACACCTGCTTCACCCAAGGAAGGGTCGACCCCAAAAGCCCGTGTCAGAGCGTCGTTCGTGAAATCCTCGAGTGTCTCCTGTTGTTCTAGTTGCTGGGACGCAAGGGCCAGGTCCTCTTCATGCGCACGCAACGTCGAAATTTCAAATAAATTGTTGAATCGAACAGTAAGTTTGCGATGTGTAGAGCATCCTTTCTCAAACGGTAACTTGCTATGTATAGCAAGACGCCCTGTCTATGAGCATGTTCAATTCTTGCCAACAAGGGGGCTTGCGGCGCTCTCGGGCAGGGTCGCAGCACCAACGACTCTGCCTGGCACACCACCCTTGCACGAATTTCTGACAGGTCAAAATGTTCTAGATATATCGCCCACGAACCTTTCAGAGCCCCAAAAACCAGCCACACCAGGAAAATGCAGCGAGGCATCCATAGATCAACCATTGACCTCTGCAGATAGCCAGCTCGGTCTCCGGACGCCGAGTGAAGCACGCGTTGGGGGTCTGCAATATCGATATCCCCGATAAAAAAACGCCTACACAAATCGAACACAAAATTACACGAGCGTGGGGGGAGGGGATGGCCATCCCCTCCCCCTGAGTGAGAGACCAATCCTAAGAGTCATATTCATTGCCGCACACAGCACATAGCACACAGCCCGCACCAGCAGCGACAACAACAGCCGCACAGGGCACAGGGTACAGCGGTACAGCAGTGCGTCGCGAGACTGCGAAGGATAACCATTATCGGTTCAGGCGGCAGTGCTGACTCTGACCTTGAGCCAGAGGCAGAGGCGGGTATACTTACAGCCCCCCCTTCAGCAACCTAGCGCTCTTGATGGTGTTACGACGTAGCTGTACGCTGCAAGATGTATCTATCATCTATCATTACATCATACATGGTATCTATAGACTACACATCAGCAGTGCCCTCGTATAATACTATCCTACTGTTTTTTATTGTACGTGGCAACAGCTGTTACATGTACCTGTATGTAGCTATTGTCGGCTGCAGATTATAAATATGCATGTCGGCCTGTACCGTGTGTGGCGCAGCCGATGCAGGTACTGCAGGAGGGCCACTTGACACCACACCGCGATATCATCTCGTCACATTATGCCAACACATGCGCGCCGAACCCTTCGAAATGTGGACCAATTCGCTAGTTTAGTCGGGAAACCGACCGAAACACCGACCGAAAATGTTCGGTTTCGGTTTCGTTTTTTTTCGGTTTAAAATAAAAAACCGACCGAAACCGACCGACTTTTCGGTGAGAAACCGAAAAACCGACCGACTCCATTTTCATTTTCGGTTCACATCACGGGCGACCGGTAAAAGCGCACGATTTTGTGCTACTCGTACGTACGAAAGGTAAATGCCCAAAATGCCCAACGTTTCGACATCGTAATAAAGCCGAGAGTTCGAACCAGGAGGTTGTACTGCATACGAGTAACAGACTACTCTGTCTGCCGCGTGCGGTAGCCACAGCAAGAAGAGGTTGTACAAGTTTTACACGACACTGGCTGTGCTGGTATCTACAACCCGGCGCGTTTACCCAGCGCAACGCGCAAGAACAGCAAGCCGGAGCATGACTACCGCGCGAGAAGAAGAACTATTAATAGACGCCGGGAGCAAGTTCCCCACCCTGATCGTGGCCATCCTGGCGCTGTGCATGACGCTCAACATCTATACTCTGGTGAACCTGTTCCCCTATGTCGGAGCCATGGTCAAGAATCTCCTGGCGCTGGAAACAACAAACGAATTGGGTGAGGCAATTTTTTACAGCGAGAGTTGTGAGTCGTCACAACCTCGCCGCAGAGGTAGGTAAGTAGGTATTCCCAAACGCAGGGCGGCGGTATACAGCGGTAAGAAGTATCACTTACTTACCTGTAGCAGGTTGAGTAGTATTAATAGTATACTACAGTAGTAAGTAGTAGAGTCGTATTTCAAAATATTAATAGTAGTGCAAACAGTGCTGTGCTGAACCTGGTATACAGCAAAAAGTAGTAACACACCTGGTGATAATCTTGTCTTCCAGTCAGTTCCAGTAGAATAATATTTTCCCACACCTTTTACGTATAAAATAGAGATTAATATACGAGAACTGCTATTTATACATACAATGCTGTTGTTGTCATTCCATTGTAGTTGATTTTATTTTTTTTTACGTGGGAAATAAAGGTAGATCTAAGTACTACAGTACGTCCAGAGTTGCTGCTGTTGTTGTTGCTGGTTCTGCTGTAATCACAATAACGAACTCTTCTTGCAAAAAATAGAGCCCGTGGTCGCACAAAGCAAAGGTGCTGGAACCCTATTCAATCGTAAGGAAGACCCAAAACACCCATTAAAAAAGCAAAATTTTGCCTCAAAGCATGACGCTTGCTCACCTAAAACACACGAGATGAGGAAAAGGCGCACAAATAAAACTATTTTATCGAGGCAAAGGAGAATTAACATGGCCGCGGGTATCCACTCAGCAACATAGACCCTCCCCCATTCCCACAACTAACCAACACTCCGTGGCTATGATACGAGTACCTACTATGGCGGCTGCTGTCTGAGCATACTTACTCGTAGAATGTACGAGTACCTACTGCTGCTGCTTGCTGTAGATGATGTGGTTGGTTGTGTCACGTTTGCGTAAAATGATTCGCTGCGTTTGTTTGCTATCGTGTCTTTCGAAGGTGAAAACTACTAATTGTCGTCTTGAAATACAGTAATACGAAATAGATTCTATGGAATAATAGTACTAACAAAATGGCGTTGTATTGTAGGCTTTGAAGAATGTGCGAAACGGGGGGCGGGTGTCCCACGCAATAATACTACATGATTTTTGTTAGGGCAGTGGCCAAAAACAGGTACACCTGGTCCGTTCGGGGCCAAAAACAGGTACATACTAAAATCAAGTTTAAAACGCCCCCCACGAACCTGCCGTTCCTTGCAATGCAAAGTAGAGTTTTTTCAAGCGCTTCGTGCTCGCCCGGGGGGGACGTATAAGAGTAGCTGCTGTTAATAGTACGAGGAACGAACGCCTGCTGCTGTATTCTCCCTTCTCAACTTTTGTGACACCCCTGGTATTCCAAGTCACCCACACAATCCCGAAGGGGAGCCTTCTATCTCGTATTATTTCGGCGGAGGTGTGCAGGCAGATATGTGTGTGTGTGTCGCTCGAGTGGCGTGTAGTGCGAGGTGCGAAGGGAGAAGGGGGTCTCCGCGCACGTCGGCATTTATTTGTATAGGGGGCATAGGGTGGCACTATGAAGGGCCTCTGATTGACTTAAAAACGACAAAAAAAAGGTGAAAGTCAAGCAGAGTAGACAAAATCAGGTATACCTGGGTTTTGAAGAGGCAAAAACCGGTACAACGAGTTTTGGACCAATGGCAGCGCACGTGGAGTGCATTTTTTACTTGGTTTTAAGTATCTACCTGATTTTGGCCGCAAATGGACGAGGTATACATTTTTTTGGCCGCTGCCCTTTTTGTTACCTACTCGTAAAACCATAGTACTGCCTGTATGTCGATGCGAAGGGTTTACGGCAAACAATGTCGTGCCCGTACTTTAACTGCTTGCCCTGCCGGCAGAGTTACGGCTTTCAGTAGTCTTTGTCAGTGCTCTCTTGACTCTTGACCCACAGACCGTTCCTGACGGCAGTTGCAAAGAAGTATTCTGGTGGTACGAATTCAGCGAAACATATCGTGTGAACATGACCGATCACAACAAGTAAGTACTGGGTCTTTTTGTTTTCAGCACTCAGCACCAACCATCGCCACCCGTCAGATATTTGCTACGGCCGCAGCAGTGACTGTCTTACTATTTGTGTCGGAAAGGTGCCTCGCCAGCTGATTGCGATTTGCTGTGGCCATGATTTTCCCAGAAGTAGTCGACGGCGTGAGCAAGGGTCTCCGAAAAAAACGAATTCGACACCACACTCCAACGTCTATTTTTGGGAAACCAAATATAGGCGGGGGGGTGTCAAATTGTTTTTTTAGGCACCCTCCGGCGTAAAGGGGGGTACATACCATACTAAATAATTTATAAATGGAATCAGACCATCCATAAACCGTAGTGCCTAACTATTGCCTATATAAATAAATTCCATACTAAAACGTAAATATAAACCAATAGCAGGGGATGTTGGTGAATCGCCCCTGCATTCCCAAGCAAGCGTAGGCAAGGCCTTCTAGACAATACAACACCACCCAGCGTTTCTGCTTCAGGATATAAACGAAATCAAACCATCCATAAACTGTAGTACCATACTATTTCCTTAAACCAACTATACTAAAATCTACATAATAAACCAATAGCAGGGGATGTTGGTGAATCGTACCCGCATTGCCAAGGGTAGGCAAGGCCTTCTAGACGATACAACACCACAAAGTGTTCCTGCTCAGTAGTGGACAAATCATGATAGTAGATCTTCCTAAGCTGGCCTATTCACGCACTCTGGTTGGCTAAGGGTACGCTTTACGCGTCTCAATCAAGTTGGAGTATTTCCCAGCCACAGCATTCCGAGTCAACCTGGCATTTCCAAGCTCAGCATCCACACAGTCAACCCAGAGTTTGACCAAGAACGGCATACCAGCACTGACCTGTGGCAGATAGGGTTCGGGTTAGGGTTCGGGTTAGGGTTCAGGTCGGATGGTCGGCTTCAGGCGCCAAGCACAAACCCCCCGTAATAATCTACTATGAGGTAAGCTCTTCTTGCCTAGGGTTATGAACGAAATCAGACCATCCATAAACCGCAGTACCATACTATTTCCGATATAAACCAAATTCATACTGAAAACTATATAAACCAATAGCAGGGGATGTTGGTGAATGGTCCCCGCATTCCCAAGGGTAGGCAAGGCCTTCTAGACGATATAACACCACCCGTCGTTTCTGCTTGAGGTTATGAACGAAATCAGACCATCCATAAACCGCAGTTCGATACTATATCCTATATAAATCAACTCCATACTAAAACCTAAATACACTAATAGCAGGGGGTCCATAAACCGCAGTACAATACTATTTCATATATAAATCAACTCCATACTTAAACCTATATATACCAATAGCAGGGGATGTTGGTGAATCGTCCCCGCATTCCCAAGGGTAGGCAAGGCCTTCTACGCAATACAACACCACCCAGCGTTTCTGCTTCTAGGGTTATAAACGAAATCAGACCATCCATAAACCGCAGTACGATACTTTTTCCTATATAAATCAACTCCATACTACTAAAACATAAATACACCAATAGCAGGGGGTGTGTTGGTAGATGGTCCCCGCATTCCCAAGGGTACGCAAGACCTTCTAGACAAAACAACACCACCCAGAGTTTCTGCTCAGGATTATAAATGAAATCAGACAATCCATAAACCGCAGTACGATCCTATTTCCTACATAAATCAACTCCAAACTAAAACCATTTTAAACCAATAGCAAGGGATGTGGGGGAATAGTTCCCGCATTCCCAAGGGTAGGCAAGGCCTTCTCGACAATACAACACCACACAGTGCTTCTGTTTTTTAAACTCGATACGAGTGGCTGGTGTGGCGAGTGTGGTGGCCGTTCCCCAACTCCAACCCTCCCGACAGTAGCAACACAGTCCTTGTACAGTAGTTTGTATAAACCATTGTGTACACAGCAGTGTACACCAAAAGCCAAGCAGTATACTAGACGCTACGTAGACACACGCACGTGGAGCAGCGTCGGCAGAGGCGTGTGAGACCAACAAAAAACGCACAAAAATAACAAAAACTATGTTCTTTCCCCTCCAATATAGGGGGGGGGGGGGGTGCATGGGATTCAGATCCGCGCACACCCTGGCGTGAGATATCATTCGTTAGATAGATATGTATATCACTCTGAGCTGACGTACAAGGTCTAAGGGACGTATAATGACCGTTTAGACAGTCACACGAAACGAAAAAGGCTCTTACACGCCCGCCAGACAGCGTAGAACCAGGCTGTAGAACTACTTACTGCTGCTGCTGTAAATAATAATACTAGGAATACTGCTTCTATACCCCCCCTGCTGTATTTCACGCCCCTCTATGCGCTTTCTACATGTAAGCATGTATGCATGTATGTATGCACGTGCGTGTTTTTCACAATAAACCTTCCTTCCTACACGTCGACATCCAACACATCCTGTGTCCGTGCCGATTTTTCATCCTAAAAAGGCACCAGTTATGTAGTCACAAAACAACGACACAGAGATACTACGCTCAGTGTAGTAAGCGGAGCAAACAACGCTATGCCATATACGACAGGCAAGACCTACCCTGTTAGCAATCCAGGTGCATAAAACAGGAAAAAAAAGAGAAAAAAAAGAACAATATTGAAAATATTAAAAAATAAACATGATACAGCAAATCAACAACCAAACAAACATCCAAACAAACATATGAAAAAAAGAAAGAAAGAAAATGTCGTGCTTCTCCCAGAGGAGCTGCGACAGACAATACAATCAAATGAAATGAAACGAAATAAAATGGAAAGAAGAACAACGCAAACAGAACAAGACTAAAAACGACACAGGAAAGGACAGGCAACCGGACCGGAGAACACCAAAAGCCCCTTCCGGGCAGCCGAGGCAGGTTTTGCGCCCGTATTACAGCCAGGTTCTATCATACCAGTTAGACAGTCTGGTACCTTGCTACCCTGTCTGCCGTCTCCTTCCTGCTTTCATCCGCCTCGGTTTCCCTACGACCCCCCCCTCCCTTTGTCTCCATTCCCTTGGGCGCCACCCATACCACGGATGCGTGGCGCTTCCGACTCAATTCCGTTTCGTTTTCGTGCCACACACGATAGTCAAGGAAAGAGAAGAGGAAGTATCAAAAACAAAATGAACACGTATATACAAAATATACAAGGCTAAGCAACAAAAGAAAAGAAAAGAAAGAAACTACAGTAGTAACCATTTGAGAACGTGCTATTTTTTTGTGGGTTCTGCCGATGGCTGTACTGAAAGAACCAAGGCGACAATTCACACGCCGGTTGTGTCCAACAATGCCTTGAGTGAAAATGAAAATTCGCGTTCGCGTCGATCTTTATATTTTTCAGTTTTGCTTTAGTTATAGCCTTGAAAGGCTATTTTCGGTAAGGATTGCAAATGGCCAATTTTCAATATATTTAATTTCGGCTGGCTCAGGAAACCATATTCTAGACCCGATATTGAAAATGTGCTCCCGGAGGATTGTGGTGATTAACTATACGATCATCATACAAGTTGTATTGCAGTAAAATATCCATTTTTGGTGGCGCTGAAAATTTTTCCGTTTTGGGGTTAATTCCTTACTGACAGTAAGGAATTAACCCCAAAACGGAAAAATTTTCAGCGCCATCAAAAATGGATATTTTACTACAATACAACTTGTATGATGATCGTATAGCTAATCACCACAATCCTCCGGGAACACATTTTCAATATCGGGTCTATAATATGGTTTCCTGAGCCAGCCGAAATTAAATATATTGAAAATTGGCCATTTGCAATCCTTACCAAAAATAGCCTTTCAAGGCTATAACTAAAGCAAGACTGAAAAATATAAAAATCGACGCGAACGCGAATTTTCATTTCCACTCAGGGCATTGTTGGACACAACCGGCGTGTGAATTGTCGCCTTGGTTCTTTCAGTACAGCCATCGGCAGAACCCACAAAAAAAAGTACCGTTCTCAGATGGTTACTACTGTACATATCATTCGTACATGCAGGTACATGTTTGATTAGCTTTGATACGGCCGCAGTGCACATCGAGCAGTGCCCCCCCCCCCGAACTCCCAGGCTGAGTTTTAATGAGCTCATTCTTCCACACATAGAGCAATATCGTGTAAGGAATGGTGGTTGTGTTCCACACTACAGCAGTAACTGCAGTCAAACAGCTACCTGGTATCAACGATGTCGGATTGCCGCCTTACTTCCTTACGGCAAGGCTGATTTGGCGGTAAGCAATAAGGATGGGCCGCGGTAATTACTGTTGGCCCCCTGCCCCCTATATACAAAAGCCATACATTTCCTAAGAATCCCCTGCATTATTTGCACGCTTGGGCAGCTCCTGCCTTGCCTGTTTCATTTGTTTGCTTGCGCTGTGGCCCTGCGACCTGCTGCGACCCCAGCGATGGCATCTTGGATAGCGAAGAGGTTCAAGCACGCTGGTCTGCGTCATAAGTTCGATCGGTTTATCAGGCCGACTATCATGGGACCGGAATCCAGAACGGGATTTTTCTACATTTTCGCAGGCCTTTTCTCCCGGGGACGCTAAACAATATCCCCTACTATCGCAACGAGCCATTGGTCAATTCTCGAGAGAAATCTGGGGGTAACCCTAGTATATTCACCGGCCGCCCCGGTAGATCAGTGAGCAGCTTCAAAGGCTACTGGCATTGGTACCCAAGTTCGAATCCCACCGCCGTGGTGAGATTTTGACTTTACTTGAAATAATATAGAGGAACCAATTGCTGAGAGCGCCTTCGTGGCGTGGGTAGGCGGAATCCGACGCAAGTCGACGAGGGAAGAAAGGGCTAAAATCTTCTCGCGATAAAAATACCAGGCACGTACCGTACGTAGGGAGGGGGGCAGAAGAGTCTACTTAGTGACCCCGGATCTAAGTTACGACTAATAAGGGAGGGAGAAAAGAGAGGCGAAAATAATAAATGGGATGGACAAAAAATAACAAAACAAAAACAAAGTTTGTCTATTTTGCAGGCCCGAAATTTCAACGGATGGCGAACCCAAGCCAACTGGCCCTGTTTCTTTTATTGTTATCGAAACAGGGTAAAAAATGCGAAACAGGCGGCCTGGTTCGATTTCTTTTATCGAAACCGGGTGAAAAAACAAAGTAGGGTCAGTTGGCCATCCGTTGAAATTCCGAGCCTGCAAAATCGGCCAATGCCACCAGATTCCTCTTCAAAATTGACCAATAATGGCTCGTTAAGGTAGTAGGGGAAACCTTTTAGCGTCCCCTGGAGGAAAAATCTGCGAGGTATTGAAAAATCCTGTTCTAGATTCCGATTCCGTAATAGTCGACCTCAACATCCCCTCTGCCCACGTATATATTGATATAATAAATAGTACCTGGTACACATACTACTTCGAAGTATTGGGTAAATCACATCAAAACGAATGAAAAAAAAGAGAAAAAAAACGTTGTCCACATTTATGTAGTATATGTGCCTGTTGATCCTAGCGGGGATATGTCTTAAACGTCCCCTGTTGTTGCCGCAATTACCCGCAAGGATATCACATGTCCGGAAATAGCGCAATTGCTTTAAGCACGAGAATTTCCAGCCGTAATCCGACATCATTGCCTGGTATGAGGGCGTGTCTTAACTCCATTCGATAGCTTGGAATGGCTGGAACGGAACGAGACTATTCGCGTTCGTTCGTTCCATTCCATGCTGTTTTGCGGTTTTTGTCCGATCGATTGTTTAGGCACCCGATCCTGGAACAGACCGCAACAGAAAGTAACCCATGAAATTTGCCTCGGGACTGTGCAGCTGGACTCTAGGACAGGGGTACCGCCACGTAGGCAGTGAGTGTTCCTGGTCCAAAAGATAGCTTCACACGCAAATAGAGCGCCTGACATGCCTAACCCTAAGTGGCACTCTTGGGACAAATCTAGAAGTTATGATATCGCCGTCGCGGCTCGACGGGGTATCCTAGTGCTTCTGTGAACATCGGTCCAGCGTTTTTGCTAGATATCTATCGCCACAGTCTCGCTCGCCACCCGAATTTTTCCCTCGCGAGCCTCCTGTACAGGCCATGGGCGTATCGCGTGGCTCCTACCGCAGGCGAGACCTGTGGCGTCTGCACGTGCTCCATCGCGTGCTCCCATGCCATCTCATTTTGCCTTGTGCCCTCGTGGGCCTCCCAGCAAATGTCGCAACCAGTTGCAACACTTCCAGCACCAATCAACTGCCGTAAATCTCGTTCCAAGTGGGCCGTTTGGTTCTGCTGAGCAAGGATTTCTGTTTTGACACATACGCTTCCTCTTTACTACAAATTTACGGACAGCTTGGAACGCTTGGAATCTATTCGCGTGGTGGGTTTCTCTATATTTTGTTTGTTTGTTTGTTTGTTTGTTTGTTTTTTTTTGTTTTCCATCCCATTTATTATCTTTGCACTCCCGTCATTTTCCCTCCGAAGTCGTAACTCAGATCCGGGGTCACAAAGTAGGCTCCTCTCCCTCCTCCCCCACTACGGTTCTTGCCTTGCATTTTTATCGAGAGAAGATTTCAGCACTTTCTTCCCCGTCAACTCTCGTCGAATGTTTGCTTACCCACTCTATAATATGCGCTCTCGACAGACGGTGTCATTTAAGAATAAAAACCTCCATGGGGAGAATCGAACTCTCGACATCCGGGCCTACAGGCTTCGTGGCTACCAGTTAGACCACCGGGGCGACCGGCCATTGTTGTTGTTGTTGTCTTCACATTAAACCCGTTCTTTCTACTCAACCACATCAGTACACCCAGTGCCTGTCCTGATTCCCAATCCTAGAGAGATACAAATTCTGTGGTCACAGACTGCGAAACAGAGAAAAACCAAACAAAATAAACGCAAATTAATGGGTAAAGCAAGTGAGATGCGTAACGTACCGGGTACGAGAACACAGCGACACGAGCCGAACCAAAAAATAAAAATAAACTTCAAATTCTGAAATGAAACAGAATACAAATGACGCAGGGAGACAGAAGCGCCCCTAGACGAAAAACACACGTGCCCAAGAGGAACAGATAACTGCTGCACGGGCGAGGCAACACAAAAAAAGAGAGACACCGGCATAGGGTGGAAACAAAGGGAGAAACAAGGAAAAAAAAGCAAGAAAGAAGACACGAGAGAGGAAAAGAGAAAAATAGTTCTCAAGGCAAGCTCAAGGCGATGGTAACAACAAGTTCCCGTCTCTGCTATAAAAACTGATACGGGGACCATGTCACACCTTCTGCCATCTCGTTCCCACTCTAAAAACAAAAACGGTGTCAAGAGTTGATACTACCTCTGCCGCGCCCCCCCCAGTGATGCAGTTGAAGAATTCCAAAAGAATCGACCTCGACAGGCAGTACACATTTTCTAGAGATGGAAGCATAGTTATGACTCCAAAAAAACACTCTTTTAACGCCCATCTCCTCGCGAAGGGGAAGATGGATATACATATCACACCTTGGACAATTCCTATTTCAATAGTCTATTGTGTCTATAATTATGTTTGGGTGTAGTCTATTAATTGGAACTGCCCAACCAAATGATTTTGATTACAGTATATTAATTTGAATTGTCCGGGTAATTTATTTTGGATGCTGCCCACTAATTGGAATTGCCCAGACAACTGATTTTGGGTGCTGTCAATTAGTTGGAATTGCCTGCACAATTATTTTGACCATTCCTATTACAATAGTCTATTGTGGCTACAACTGATTTCGGATGCTGTCGACTAATTGTATTTGCCCAACCAAATGATTTCAATTGTAATATACGTATTGAAATTGTCCGGGCAACTGATATTGGGTGCTGCCTACTAATTGGAATTGTGCCACAATTGATTTCGGGTGCTGGCTGTTGATTGGAATTGCCGAGACACTTGATTTGAAATGCTATCTATTAAATGCAATTGTCCAACTAAATGATTTCGAGTGATTTCTATTAATAGGAATTGCCCCGTCAAATTATTCCGAGTGGTATATATCAGTCGGTTTTGTACGTATAGCCAATTTGTTTCGAGTGTTGTCTACCAATTGAAACTGTCCAACCAAATTATTTCAAGTACGGTTTACTAATTGGAATTGTCGAGATCAGAAAAAATATCGAACACTAACAATTGGAAGGTCAAGAGAAAGCCTATTGACCCAACCAACAATTAAATTTGGAAAGTCAGCACAGAAACCTATTGACCAAACCACTCCTATTGATAAGCAAGACCTGAAACTAATCGTTGAAACAATTTCAATCGGAAGGTCAGGGCAGAAACCTATTGATCCGACCATTCCTATTAACAGAAAGGAACAGAAAAACATATTGAAACAATTCTAATTGGAAGGTGAAAGCAGAAACGGTTTGATTAAACCATTCCAATTGTGAGACAAGACCAAAAAATAATTGCTGAAACAATATCTATTAGAAGGCCAGGACACAAACCTATTGGCCGAACCATTCCTATTAATAGATTCACCACGAAAGCAGCATCTCGACCAATTCCATTTAAATGGACTCCCAGAAGGTCTACTGTAAAAGCAATAGTCCATTGCGGGTAGGTCCCATATCCTATTGAAGAAGTAATGGAGTATTGGAGTCTCCGGAGCGAAAAAGTTGCAGGAGGCAATTCCATTTAATTCACAGAGCTCTAAAACAATTGCTTAAGCAATTCCAATCGGTATGTAGACTACAATATGTTGTTGTTTTTGCAATTCCCATTGCAGCAATATGGTAAGAATCAATTGTCCGCCTCATTTCATTTAATAGACTTTTCGGTGGGTCAATTGTAGGCGCAATAGTCTATTGCGATGCCTATTGTCCAAGGCTTAAGCAGAAAGGGAATGCAAAAAAATATCGTACTGTAGAGATTAATCGGCCGCCGAACATTTTGTCCGAGATATTTAATGTAATGGGCATCCTCCGAAATATGTTGTCTGGTCGATTCCAATTAATAGACTGCTTCATGAATCGTTTGCCTTTGCAACTTTAAGAAATAGCTTCCTCGTGCATACATTGATGTGTCAAATTCCTATTGCAGCGTCCGGAATCAATTGACCGGTAACATATTATTGTCGATTAAATGGAAATGCCTGGTTGTCTGGACATTTGTTTTCGAAGCCTGCCAAATAAATGAAATTACCAGGACAATTATGTAGAAAGATGCCAACTAATCGGAATTACCCGCGCAATTAATTTAGAAAGATGTCAATTAAATGGAATTGCCAGCACAATTGGTTGAGAAGGGTGTCAATTAAATGGAATTGCCAGGACAATTGATTTAGAAGGATTCGAATTAAATGCAATTGCCAGCACAATTTATTTGGGAGGATGTCAATTGAATGGAATTGCCAGCGCGATTTATTTAGAGGGATATCAATCAAATAGAGTTGCCAGCACGATATATTTAGGAGAATATTAATTAAATGGAATTGCCAGCACAATTGGCACCGAAAATATTCTGCAATTGTCCATTAGCGTTACAATAGAATGGGATATTATATTTCAATAGACTACTCGTATGGGTTCAGCAATGGGATTTCGGTAAATACTGCTAATAGCAATTACTCCAACCATTAATGTAGATGGGTGTATATTAGCATAAATTGGGTGGACGATAGGGCCTAGTGGGTGTCTGTTGATAGGAATTGTCTGTACCATAGAGCTCGATGCGTTCCAATTAATTGGAATTGGCGACCACAATTGCCAGTCAATTGTAATAGGAAACTATTAATAGTAATAGGAAACTAGTAATAGGAAATTAGACTATTGTCAATTGTCCAAGGTGTGATACATATATATATATTTTTTGTTATTCGACTCTTTACGACCAATATACATTAAAACAGGGATTCCATTGCCATTGGGTGTGCTGTTTCAACATGCTTTATCTGAGGGCGGACTTCGATGGGTTTGTGCAATCGCAAAGTGGAACTTTTTCCCGTTTGAAAACAAAAAAAAACTTACGAATGACGAAGAAAACCGACAAAAACCGTGTCCGGGACGTCACACGCAGATCATTCGTTCGTTAAAGCCACCCAGCCAACCTAAAAAAAAGGGGGGGGAAACGTTTCGTCTCGTCATTCTACAGACGAAACTTGATTTCGTTTTTATATTAAACGCAAGTCCGATGAGATGTTCATGGTTTTGTGAAAAGTAGCTGATCTTGGCCTTTGGCAAGCTGTAACTTACTTTTAGTGTAGGCGAACATGTTTTTTTGCCAAAACCGTATTTGTTCGCTCGGTCCTGGTGACCACGACTATAGTAGTAGGAGTATCGCCCTATTTGTAGTAGTTCGAACGTTATGGCCCAAAACATTATAGTCTAAATTGTACTGCATGGACCATATAATACATTGCATATATATACCTACCCGTACTGAGATCAGTGGGCCTCAGCGGGAGACAAGCGGGGGGACAGCAGTTCGTCACGGACGAGAAAGGCGTGCTGCTCCGGAACAAGGAAGACATCCTCCAGCGGTGGGCGGGATTCTTCGGCACCCTCCTCAACACCAAGTCCCCCACCCTGAACCCAGACATCGCCGAAAAAGTGACGCAACGACCAGCGACGCGAGCCACCCGACGGTTGGGAGCGGCGCCAGACCTCGAGGAGGTGGAACGGGCAACGAAAGGCCTGCAGAACTTGAAGGCACCCGGCCATGACTCCCTCCCTGCCGAGTTGCTCAAGATCGATGACGACGAACCCGTCGTCCTGGAGCGCCTTCATGCCATCCTTGTCGACGTGTGGAACGGAGGAGAGATCCCGCAAGAGTGGAAGGATGCAACCATCAAAGTGCTGTACAAGAAGGGCGACCGGTCCAACTGCAACAACTTCAGGGGGATCTCGCTACTATCGCACGTAGGCAAAGTCCCCGCCAAACTCATCACCAACCGCCTAAGCGCCTTCTGCGAAGCCAACAACATCCTTCCGGAGGAACAGTGCGGCTTCCGACCTGGTCGATCCACAGTATGCATGCTGTTCGTCGTGCGCCGACTCCAGGAACTAGGGCGGAGAAGGAGAATACCGCTCTACATGTGCTTCGTCGACCTACAGAAGGCCTATGACTCGGTGGACCGAGAGCTGCTATGGAAGGTGCTGGCCAGGGCCGGGGTTCCTGCGGAGATGGTCGCCGTCATCCGCCAATTCCACGACGGAATGCGGGCCCGGGTGCGCATGGACGATGGAGAACTGTCGGACTGGTTCTTGGTCACGCAAGGCTTGCGACAAGGGTGTGTGCTGTCCCCACTGCTGTTCAACGTTTTCTTCGCCGCGGCCCTAGAGGTCGTTATCGTACGATTCAGCGAGGACGATGGTATCATGCAGAACCTAGTGTTCCTGAAGGAGGAGACGGGAGCGGGGACGGAGACACCACTCGACCGCGTACGGAGGGCGGTGTGGGGGATGCTGTATGCCGATGACGCCGGCGTTGTATCGAGGTCCGCCGACGGACTGGCGAGGATGATGACCATTATCGTGCAGGTGTTTGGCGAGTTCGGGCTGACGGTGTCGGAGAAGAAGACGGAGACTCTCCTGATGCGCGTAAAGGAGAAGCAGCCAACACCGCCCCCGCCGCCGCTGATAATCGAAGCAGCGGGGCAGAAATACACCCAAACCCACGAGTTCCGGTACCTGGGCGGCCTCGTCAACGAACATGGCGACCTCACCCGGGAGATCAACTTCAGGAGCAGAGCAGCGTCGGCGTGCGTCAGGAGGTATGGCCCGGAGCTCTTCGATAGGCCGGGAGCACCGTTTCGACTCAAGGCCCGCCTGCTTCAAGCGGAGGCGATGGAGGCACTGCTGTACGGTTGCATGACATGGGCCCCACGTCGCGACCACTACCGACTGCTGCGGACGATACACCACCGGCTGCTGCTGCGAGTTATTGGGTACCAGCGCAAGCAAGGCACCTACCGGCAGCTGTCCTACGCCCAGGCCCTGAAGAGGGTCGGGTGCCAGAGCGTGGAAGCCACTGTCCGGCAACGGCGCCTACTGTTCGCGGGGGCCGTGGCAAGGCAGCCAGACGGGCGACTCCCGAAACGACTGATGTTCGGGGAGCTGGTGGGGGGAAAGGACCCGGGCGCGGGGTGCCCGGAGCGGAACTGGCAGACGTGCCTGAAGGACGACTTCAAAGCGTTCGGAGCTACGCACGGCTCTACGGACGACCAGAGACGTGTCTTCGGAATCCCGAATTCAGTTTGGGCGGAAGCAGCGAAGGTGAAGGGAGGAAGGCAGTGGTACAAGGGAGTGCTGCAGGGAGCTGAGAGGTTTATGACCTCCTGGCACAAGGAAGAAGAGGAGGCTAGCCGGAAACGAGCGACCGAGCGAGAAAAAGAGCGCAGCAACAACAAAGAGACACCAAGAACCAACGGGACGGGAGGGGTGCGGAAGAAGGGCGAATCGGCGAGGGAAGGAAACAAGCGAGAAATGGCGGACCGAGTGGCGCGATATGTGCCGGATTGACTGTCCTGGACTGTTTGTTTGTTTGTTTTGTTCTTTTTCCCCCTCCCCCCCACCGCCGCACCATTGCACCACCCCCTCGGGATGACGTGTCAATGTGTTGTCTCTGCGGTCTTGTCTGTGTGAGTGTTTGCTTGTACTTTTGACTTGTCTCTTTGTCTTTGTCTTCGTCTTTTTCCCTTCGTTGCTTTTGACCTTTTGCAGTTACACTGCTCGCAGGCCGGGGGTACATCAGTCACACGGGACCATAGTTCCCTTCCCCCGTATCATGTCTGCGTTTATAATCGGGGTGGAGGACTCGATTTGTTTGCCTGACCGGTGTGAACCCGGCACGGAACACCCCGGCATTATAGGGGCACCAAGATAGAATCAGGGGGGCGTGTACCCCCGATTGGTGATGTTGACTTTTCCATTTTAATTTTTACCTTCACATAGCGTGTAGAGGGGAGCGGAGGGCTCCAGACTATCTGTTTTTGACTGGCTTTGATCGCTTTGCGGACCCTTCGGGTTCCACTTTTATTTCAGTATACCTTTTTTGGGTAAGTTAGCCTGTGACCACGGGAATCGACCGTGTCAAGTGTTGGATTAGTACGGACAGATGGAGGTACTGGATATAGAGACCGTCACGGTTTTTAATGTGAAGACAACAACAACAACAACAACAACAACTCGTAATATGTGCGAGCGATGTATCCCAGGCAGCTTGCAGTACAGGCCCACGAATAAGAAAGAGCCCAATTAAGAACAAAAGGCTCACTTCTTGGCGGACGCTAAACAATATTGTCAGCGGCGAGCGCCACACTAAATCCTATATACTAGCCTATGCTCAAGGTTGTTTTAAGATGGTGTCACAATAGGAATTTAAGGCTTGCTCAGATTAGGTGTTTCTTATTGGCAGGCCCATACTACTGTACTGCTTGTGAATGGCTACGAGTACAGCAGTTGTTCAAAGGTGGTAGCAGCAGTCCCTTGTTCATCCCATGTCATCCTACTGGATACGACAGACATAGACATTATTTCATACGGAAGAGAAAAATCGAAAGAAACAAAGAAAAACAAGCCCAAAATAAATAAAATAATGTGCCCCCCCGGAGATGTGGCGGACAACCCAAAACAAACAGAAAACGATACCTCGCATATGGACAGAGTGCGACTAAGAACTAAGCTCTAGCGGCTAAGACGTGTCTTAAAGAATGTCCTAGAGCCCCTTCTCAGCAGGGGCTTGCCTTAGACGATGTTTCGTCCCTTAACCTCTTAAGAACCGGTCCCACGATTTTGGGGACAAACTACTTGGAATTAGTGTGGGATAAGGTTTGCAGTTCTGAAAGGGTTGAGTGTCTTATTTTCGTAAGGCAACGTCCCTGCGCTCGAAAGGCGGCAATAAGGCAGTTTTTGGGCACCAAAATAAAGCCGTTATATGCGAAATCCTTAAAAACGGGGCCCGGGGCGGCTAAGATATGTCTTAAAGAATGTCTTAGAGCCCTATTTCAGCAGGGGCTTGTCTTGGACGCTGTTTCGTCCCTTACGTGTCATTCTTTTCGTAGGGCAGCGTCCCTGCACTCGAAAAGAGGAAAACACTCGTTTTTTTCGCATCAAATTTACCCGTGACCCCAAGGCTAATAGTGTAATTTTAGATTTCACTGAATGTGACTACGAATTACCTTGATTTTGCTGGAGCTGAGAGGAGAGAACGATTTTATGTTACAAATAAATCAACAACCACGAATATCTTACCATCGATCACAACAGAGCGATACACGGCTGTACACTGAATATATGCAGTCCGCTGTTATTGTACTGCTGTTCTGTTGTTCATGATCGTTCCTGCTGGTGCATGCACGCACCCTCACTGCTGACCATGTATGCTGAGCTTTTTTACCGCTCGCCATCATCAGATGGAGGTGTGAACGTACAAGCTTCGACATTGGATTGTGATGTACAATCTGTAGAATAATATGTACGAGCTGGGCCAGCCACTATGAAGTGCACTTATCAATTGCCTCCCCGCTTTGTCACGCCGTTTTTCCTTTGTAAGATACGAGAATAGGCACGTGCTTCGTCCAAGACTTCCAAAGCCATTCATTACTGCTTTTATTTTCATATTTTCTTCGTCAACTACGCACTCTTTATGGTTGTTTTTGGCCAAAACTGACGGGAAAAAAAGGGGGAAAAGGGAGCAGTGATCAATCCTTTGGTTTGCATTTTGAGAACACGTGGGCAAACCCCAAGCCCAAAACGTAAAATCGGCGTGATAATCCCAGATTGTGTGTTTATCATCGTAATGTTTTAAATATGTGTAGTAGGGGAAGGTATGCACACCCTATCTCTTTATGAACGACGAACTAGGCAAAATGGTGAGGATATCCGTCGTTGTGTATTGCCTCAAGGAAGATGGCACACCGATTTCGAGCGAAATCCGCTTGACAAAGGTTGTGGATTTTAGTACACCTCATAGAAACGCCCGCTAGGGCGGGAAAATGCAGTAATACACGCCTAAGACATTTTCTAAGGGAAATGCGTTATCCAAGTAAGCCATTGGAGACAATAAAAGGCGCTTAAGACAAATATCTTAAAGCGTGTCTTACCCCAATTGGTTTGGCCTGCGTCGGGCCTTAGGGTACTTGTCTGAACCCGTTTATGGCGTGTATTAGCCGCTAGGGCTTACTAAGAACGAAAAGAAAGAGCAGGCAAACAAAACAGCAGCCTCCAGGCAGCCAAACCCCACAGGTGCCGCTTGTGTCGGTGCCGACTGGTCTCTCTCGCCATTCTCACCAACTCCACCCACAACTTTACTACTATATTCATACTCCACAAAACAAAACACAACCAAACTGAGAATATCGCTCAATTGCATTTCATCGAGGGCAATAACAATCTATATCTAAATGGCTTTTTTGTGGCATGTTCTTTCGATTGTTGGTTGTTGTTCCTTCTTTCTGGACATTTACACAGACGTACTGGAAAGGAGGTCCGGCTGACGCTATACGTAACTGACGGCCTTGCACTTAGGTATGTCGCGTGCCTACGCCTGCCGGGCCGTCTGTCCCTCCCACGGCCGTTGTTTAGGTTAAACTGTCCGCAGTCTCGAAAACTGAGTTCCACCAATGGTCCAAGACCATTCAAACTTCTACCATCCAAACTATCTCTCCGACAAAGGAAATATATCTCGCAGTAGCTCCTCCCGTTCACCTTGGAAAGAAAGGGGTGGTGGGTGGGGGAAAACTACGAAAACTGGGCTCGCCAGTAATCTTCCTGGATACCGATCGAGCGCCACCTATCTACCGATGCGATGTTCTCCCTGCCCCGTCGGTCTGTGCTTCCTTATTCCGTCCTACCTGGAAAGCACTGACCGCTGAGCGCTTTTGGTCTCCTACGCATAACCAGATCCTGGAACCACAACCCCCTCTCCTATATTTCGAGCCCCACAAACTACGGGTTTAACTTTCTATTCGTTTCGGTCGTTACGCTCAATCTTCAACTGTGTGGAATGTTCTTTCGAATGTTGGTTGTCGTACCTTCTTTCTGGTCATTTGTTTAGATGTACTGGGAGGCAGATCCGGCTGACGGTATACGCCACTGGCGGCCTTGCACTCACGTATGTCGCGTGCCCACGCCAGCCGGGCTGTCTCTCCCTACTACGGCCGTTGTCTATAGGCTGGACCGTCCGCAGTCTCGAACATTGAGTTCCCCCAATGGTCCCCAATGATTCGAGATCATTCAAACTACAACCATCCAAACTATATCTCTGATAAAATAAAATATACATCGCAGTAGCTCCTCCCTTTCACCTTGGAAAGAAAAGGGTGGTGGGTTGGGAAAAACTACGGGATATGCGCTCGCCAGTCATCTGCCTGGGTACCGATCGAGCGCCATCTATCTACCGATGCGATGTTCTCCCTGCCCCGTCGGTCTGTGCTTCCCTGTACCGTCGTACCTGGAAATCACTGACCGCTGAGCGCTTCTGCCTCCTACGCATAACCATATCCTGAAACCACAACCCGCTCTCCTCTCTTTCGAACCGCCACAAACTACAGATGGAGCTTTCTTTTCGTTTTAGTCGTTGCGCTCAATCTTCACCTTTGTGGCATGTTCTTTCGATTGTTGGTTGTTGTTCCTTCTTTCCGGTCATTTGTTTAGACGGGCTGGGAGGGAGATCCGGCTGATGCTGTACGTCACTGACGGCCTTGCACTTAGGTATGTCGTGTGCCGACGATTGCCGGGCCGTCTCTGCCTCCTACGGCCGTTGTCTAAGCTAAACTGTCCGAAATATCGAAGACTTGAGTTCCCCCAATGGTCCGAGACCATTCAGACTTCTCCATCTATGATGTCAACTCGATGCTGCGTACTGAATATATATATACCTTGTTCGGCCGGTTCGTCCTACCCTCGCTTCTCCCGAATGCCTCCCCTGTTATTCCGAGTATACACCTTGTATGCATCTGACTTCCAGCGGCTTTCTCTCTGAATCACCCTCTCTGAGACTGGACCCCCTACTGCGAGTGCTATCGCTCTTCCGATCCGCGTCGAGTGCAACGCGTACTCTTGCGGGTTCCTCCTGTCTCTGAGACTATCCCGCTCAAGGCCCGCATGACCTGCCGGTACCTCCATGTATCTACGACGTGAGAACCGCTTTACGCAGCGAGTGGGGCGTCGTCTGGTAGTGACAGAGGAGGTGACATCGGTTCCACCACAAGAGTAAACGCCCCGGCGCCCTGTCTGAGACCAGGGAACGCCCCGCTCACCTAGTCGCGTGTTCTAACGATCAGGTTTTTATCAAGTGTTCATATCTTCGATCCCAACAGAACCCAACAAAACGTTCCTCAGGTAGAGGCGTTGTGCCGATATTTGAGCGTGGTCATGCTTGGAGAGTGCTTCGCGTGCTTCACAAAACATCTGCGATATGCTCAATACTAACAAATCTTGGAACTGCTGAATACAAAAATCGTTTTGTTTGATGAGTATCCAGCCTTCGACTGGATAATTGGTCTACACTAAATCCTAAATAAACCACGTAGGGGTGCGAGGCTATACCATTTCCTGTGAAATAACGACTTTATACTAGCGACGTGCTGCTCTGCGGCGTGCAGTGGTCTGAGTGGCCTAGAGGGCTGTTCCTCCATACATAACGGGGTTTCCATGCAGATATGTAGACGCTATTGGCGTAGGGACAGTGAAGCAAAAAAAAACGAAAACAATGAGTCGGTTTTGGGGTTTCGGTTTGTTTGGGCAACCAAAAAACACAGACTAAACAAAGTCGGGTTTCGTTTGCTAAAACCAAAGAAAAATCGACAGAAACAAACGACTTCCGGTTTTCGGTCAACAACCATGTACACAGCATTGTCTTTATGAGGCGCATATATAACAAAAAGTTCGAGTAAAGCCAAGGAAAATTGTCCAAGATCTTGATTTTGTTTTTGTAGGTTAATGTAATATGACCGAGATATAGGATGGAAGGGATTACACCGTTGCTGGCTTGGAAGCAAGCTTCTCTTCAATATAGGAGACCTCTTGTTTTGTATTATTAAACCTCTGAAGATGGAGATTAAAAGGCTACAAACTGGGAAGCCAGAGGATAGAAGAAACCAGAGGAGGCAAGGAGAGGACAACCGGAGAGTGCGAAGGAGGGGGGGAGGGGGGAAAGTCTGCATGAGAGCAGACTCTCTTGCCTTCGTTAGTCGACTGTTATTAATAGTCTGTTTATTACGATTATATGATAGTTCTCCCTCTGACACGCCCTTAATCAGGTAGCTACAGCAGTAGCCCACGGAACTTTCCTATGATGTTAGCTATTCCCGAGTGATCGTCCATTCTGTCCAAGGAGTAGTACCAAATCATACCCAAGGGGTAATATTATGCCTCTGTTATTCTAAGCGCTAAGTCTACCAGTTCTCTCGTCTTTAGGAATACTGTGATACTCGGAACATTCCTATGGGTTTACAAGCCTCGGTGCCACTGCCCGTCTGATCTATCAAGGAAAATTCAGTACGAGAATAATCTTGGGGCCACACGGCTTTTCATCCGACGAAAATATATCTCAACTATTCTATAGCACTAGCACACCACATTACATTAAAACAAAATGGCGTCATGATTCACAACTAGTTATTCGTGAATCTACTCGACATGTATTTTTTTTTTTTTTCTATCCCTTGTATTATCTTCGCACTTCTGTCTTTCTCCCTTACTAGTCGTAACTCAGATTCGGAGTAACACAGCAGTAGGTTCATATCCCTCCTCCCCCACTACGGTTCTTGCCTTGGTTGTTTCTTCGCGCAGAGGGTTCAGCCTTCCCAAAGCTCGTCAGTTTTCATCGAAATTTGATAACTCACGCTCTCGCGTTTTCCGCTAGTCAAGATGTCAAGATATTTATTGCGAGAAAAGTACCTACGAGTATGCACTCGTAGGGGTTCGAACTCACAATCTTGACACTAACAGGCTTCGTCGTTACCTGCTAGCCCACGGGGGCGATAAAAAACAGTATTCACCACAAATACGGAAGTAGTGGGCGCCGGCAGCTAAGAAACGATGTGTCAAGAAAAACGACCTCAGATTGGCACAAACAATGGGCGAGTTGGCGGGACCGACGAGAAACCCTACATAAAATATTTGGGTTAACATTAAAACAAAATGAGACATTGGCCCTGTGCACGAAACTGAAGTTTCTGAACCCCCGGAGCCCACTGTACCTCACACGTCATATCATCGTGACATTTGCTTGCATTAGGAATGGACTTCGCTACTACACTACTAAATGTTTCTGTCAATACAGCACAGCAACCTATGCCACGGGTTTGCTCCAAACAGGGAACTATGAAGAATGTGGGATCCTCTTTCACCTTGCGACACCCCCGGGATTTCAAGTGACCAACATTCAGAAGAAGAACCTTGTATATATAGCAAACACTACAGTACTGATAGTCCAACAATACAAATTTAAAGATAGCTTTCACAATCAGCAATGCGGCCAGCAGTAGCGCTCGATGGACATCGTGCGCAACCTATGGACTCTGGGCAGTGCATATCGATGGATATCTTGGACAGTCCGTTGCAGCCGGCAATAGTAATCGATGGATGTGCTTCCCACTATTGTTTTGTGGACACCATATACCGATTGGCATCATATTTTTATGCATAGTGTTTCACGATAGAGTTTTGCTGCCAAGGTTCCACATCTGCGTATTGTCGCAACATATTCGACAGACACGTTGGACTGTCTATTGCGGCCGATAATGGACAGCGATAAGTTTCCCCCGTCGTCCACTGTCGAAGCAATATACTAGTGTTTAGTCTACTGCCCACAGGGTGTGAGTTTCACCTTGTACCTGCGATGGGTGTATACGGGTGTTGGAACTGAAGTACGAGTATAAGCTTCTCATCTGGAGAAAATGTGTACTACTGTACCTTGGTGCGGAGGAAAGTCTAGTAGTTCGACCTGCTGCATAGACTGCATCCAGCAAGGAGCGACCCCAACGGCATGACCGGACGGTAAGGTCGGACGTTCACGGCGGGACGTGACGGGATCTTTTTTCTCGGCCGCACCCGGATCCGGACGAATCAACGGATATATAACATGGCCTTGCATTGTCTAGTCTCATTTCTGCATTATAATGGAGTATCCCTGTGTCGACCACAGGGCTCGTATCTCCATACTTCGTATGGTATATATTATGAAGAATCGGCACGAACACTGGGCGTGCTGGATCTCAACGTCTACGAAAACTATTTAATATGAAGAATACGCACACGAAACGTATTGCATCAAACGAGGCCAGCGAATGGAGGCTTCGTCTAGTCTGTTAACATTGCGGTGGCAGAAATTATTATCTACTGCCCAAACCGTCCTGGTGGCGACAGTATCATACATGTGCACGTTAACAGACTCTGACCCTTGGCAGTGGAGATATGAGATATGGGATTGGAGAGATTGATCTGTTAAAGCAGCGGCTTGGTTCACCGCAGCTCACAGCGGAAGAAAATAAATAGGAAAGCCTCCGACAATAGCCAGTACTTCATATTGGCAAACAGTCATACAGTAGCACCGTAAACATAGATACTCCCCCAGTATAGGTAAATGGCACTGCAATTATATGATGACCATACTGCGCACTGATTCGTCGTTTGAACCAGGTCGTGATACTCAAGTTATATATCGTGTCCCTTTTGCTGCTTGGCAACGCGTATACAGGAGGGCGGTTGCGATCGGTAAGGGGCGGCGAGCTTCCGGATGAACTCTCCGCTATTGGCGCCAACGCGCTCGATGTGGGGGCTTACCGCGCGAGGCCTGTATTACACCCTTTCGTCAGCGCCGTCTGGAAGGAACTTCGGCTTGAGACCGGCTGCTACCATGACATCGCTTTCCGCACGGGCGACTGTACGGATGAGGTATACATATATACATATATATATATATATATATACCGTGGACACCGTGTCACATCTAGGCTCTGATGGTGATAGCGTCGTCCATGACAAGGGCTCGAGAGTTATCGATCATAACGCGATACGTATTCACCTCCTATTTAGTTTTGGGTTTCTGATGTCAAAAAACATGCTTTGGCGTTGTTTGGGAATGGGGGAAAGAGCGCCCCCGATGTTGTTAGCCGTAGCCTCACAGTAGCAATGGTCGAAAGCGGTATTTGTCCTTAGACCCATTTCTCAACAGCGGGATATATCAACAGAAGAGGTAAACCGAGCCGCCGACTCAAAGACGCGTTTCTGGTCTTAGGACCGGCTGGTCGTGTCCACCTATACAGTCGTTGGCAGAAAATTGCAACGACCACGGCAATAGAAAGGATCGCAGAACAACAGTTCCGGCCAGAAGCGGAGCAGCTTCCAATTTAACGAGCGATCACTGGTTTTATGAGCGATCACAATACATATATGGCAATGCTATGCACGGACTAAGTATCCTGACGACTGCAGCTTCGTTGGTAATTTACGGCAATTTAGCTCGTCTTGATGTATCGACAGCGCGGCCAGGTGAAAGCTTTGAGAACCGGAAATACACAAACACATCATATTTTCGAAACATTGCTTTTAGGTTCCGTGATAATTTTGCATCATCAGTATGATCGCGACATGTAGCGGTTTGCATTGGAAAACCATGAACACGATAAATTGCGCTTCCCGCCTTTGCGCCCCATTGTCGTATGGTATTATAGTTCTTATATGATACACTTTCAACCGAGCGAAGAGTGCGCCGTACTTGCAGTAGTAGACCGTTTGCAAGTTACAATAACCATGAACCCGTTAGTACAAGCAAGTGAGAACATATATAGGTACGTGATAACGCACATAGACACCGATATAGATACACATATGTAGAACGGGCCAGACGCAAGAGATAATAAATATACAAATTTCAAAATGTTAGGACAAGTAAGTGAGACAATATACTTACAAAGTTCACATATATGCATATATCGGCTTATGGGGGGAACGACAAAGCACAAGGAAACGAATTGAGACATGCATGCATGCAGCACAGCCACCACGACGAACTGAAGACAGCAGTATACAGGGAAACAACTGCGTTCCGGCAAGCTGCTAGCTTCTGTGGGTGCTGGGTTGGAAGTTGTGTGCGGGTCTCACAATCAATGCTTATATCCGCAGCAAAGGTTGGCATACACGGAGAGATAAATATGCGAACAGGCGAGCTCGATGTACGATCACAAAAATAACTATTGGAACCCCTTTGTGGCGCGGCGTGTTAGTTTATTGTAAAAATATCCTCATTCCCGAAACACCGTTCCAGCTTTACTTGTGGTATACAGCGACGTCGTGTTTTTTTCGTGGCCGGAAAACTAATGTGCCTTCGCTTAACTATTGCCGTTGTTGACAGTGTGATTCTGCCCACGCCATCCACAAGTACCTCCGGGACAAGTACATCCCCTACACGGACACACTGGTCAGTGTACACGTACATCGGCACCCTCGATAGTCCTTGATTGTGGCCGTGCAATCAACCAATCTCAAGACGGCAGGGGAAATAGCACTAGATAATATCGGTGTCGTAAGCGACATACTCTCCGTCGGCAGGGTGTACACAGATAGTTTAGTGGGCGCGTGGCGAACGTACCCTAAGTGGGTTAGGTCTGCGGTTGACATGCGGTGGTTGTGGCCGCGTAGGACGCCCATGGATGAGTCCTCACTGGAGTCAAAGTTGCGCCAACGCCTGTTGCCCGGATGTGGTAATATTCAGCGTAGTCTTCGTAGATGTACAGTAGGCGTGCCTGACGCGATCAAAAGCCCCTGCCTACCGCGTTTCTGCTCTCGATAGACTCATCCGTGTACACATGGACTTCTTGGAGGATTGTCAGGTGCGCACTCGGCAGCATACGCCCCCTGCGTAAATGTTTCGCGGGTAGATAAGGTCAGCCTCAACGCAACACAAATCTGTTTGGTGACACCACAAAGGCAAATCGACATCGCGGTTGTTTTGTTGGCGTTTCTCTCGGCCAACCTTTTACCTTGCGGCTACATGATCGATTTTCGGATTAACTACATTTACCAACCCAGGATTCTACCAACGATCTGCCCTACACCTTCGGGCCTATCAATTCGTGGAACGTCACCTCCTCTTACTTGAGCCCCTTCGACTGGCTTTACGGGCCTTACGCCCCTCCTTTCTGGAAGGACAACTTCGGAGCCCTGGCCCTGAGTAAGGTGAGGCACGTATTTTCCAGGCGCATTCTGAGGACTCTCTCGGCCCTTCTCTACTGGGCGCAGCGTTCGACGAGTATTTGTAGAAAACTGTTCAATGAAACTCGCTTGATATGGCGTTTACCTTGTATAAACGGTGGAACAGGACTCGACTGTCAGGTGGGCTGCACGTGATGCAATCGTTCAAGCAGCCCGAGATTTCGAGATCGACGGGACCCCGTCTACTTTACTCACGCTCGAAATGCTTGCATCGAATGGCTACAACAGGTGAGTTCGATGGTGGGATTTTATTTAACGTCGGGATCGACTTGGTAAGTCACTTATCGAATGCAGCGTGTGCGGGACAGACTCCACGCAGCGCCAAGTGTGGGGAATCTCTTTCTGGGAAGGGTTGATAGTTGGTTTCGTAACCAGCGGCACCTGTCCTCTGCCCCGTGCTACGTTAGAGTCTGGAACGATCTTACCAGGTACTGTGCTGACGTCACAGGTTTTCTCGTAAAGTAAAACGTACTTGGTATATACGTTCGATTCAAGGCAAGATTGGGGTAAGAACGGTTTAGCCGAAGTACCGACGGGGTAACCCAACAGAGAAAGGTGCATTATCGTAGTATTCCCACCCATGTCGTTCCCCCATACTCGTTTTGAATCAAGGCCATGAACGTGTTCACGGCGTTAAGCGTGAAACGCGTTTGTGCGCGATGTATTTGTGGGATATATGTTTAAGTACTAGTCTAGAATGCTTCATGTGAGGAGCCTCATACAAACGTTGGTGTGCCGCTACCCTAGCGCATCTTGCTGCATCCTAACCCTAACCGTCAATTCATACGTATATCCCTCCATCCGTTCGTCAGAAAGTACTCCACTGAGAATCTCGGCGTTCCCACCTTTGCTTGTTCGGTGCATGACGTTCCATACCCGTGCCGACCCCTGTTTGTTTGCGTTTTGGGCAGTGACGGAGTATACATGACCGCAGAGGACCACCAGTTCTACCTGGACAACGACTGCAGCGTGGGGGGGGGCGTTGGTACGCGCTCTAGCCTCTTCGACACTGTCGTGAACAGCGCGAATAATTTTGCTAGCGGTAAGATCAAGGACATCGACGCCCGTTAGAAAACGTGCGTGAATGACTGACACTCGAATTCGGTTCAGGTATGCTGCGAACCCAGCGCGTGTGTGTATCAGCACAGACAGGAGGAAACACAAACAAGGGGCGAATTTGGTTTGACAGGGCGTTCACAGCCAAATAGTCAGGTTTGTGGCGACTCAACTGTTTTCCTTCGTGGGGCGTCAGCCATACCAACCACAGTAAGCCTACCCGGATTGTCCATACGAGCCATTGAGGTGCCATGGGTTGGGTTAGAGGCTACAGTAGTGAACCTCTGCAATGTGTCCTTGACCGCCCCTGGTTCACCGACTATCAGTGTACACTCCTCTTGCATCTCAACATAAAACCCATTATTTCGGTTGTGTAGTGTACACGTTTCACTTTGCCGATTTACAGTTGACCACTATGTGTAGGATTTAGGGACTTCCGAAGCCAGCCGTGTTTAGCCCGGACTTCCACTTTCGAACGCCATAACGTGATGAAGGTTCCTTCGAGCTTGGATACGTTTCGTCTAGCCAAAGACACAATGCGCGGCCACCCCCCCCCTTCCGATGCCTGCTTGCGTTGTCAACAGGAATGGCCCTGGGTATTGGAGGCGACTTCTCGGTAAGAGTGGTAGTGAACTACATATGCGGTGCTTGATGCCGATACGTTCCTCTCTATGGCATATTGGTGTTAATTAAATAACTTCGTCTACAGATAGTTAGTGTACGGCAGCGCGACGTAAATACTTGTTGCCCTGTGCCATTCCCATTCTACTGCGTTGGCTTGTTTCCGATAGTGCTAGTCGAAGTTTGGTCGTAAACTGTGCTAAACCGATAGAGGGGGGAAAGGGATGTCGGACCGACGTTGCCGTCAAACAAGCAGCCAGGAGGCGTAGCACGGTTTGTGTGTAATTATTCTAGCTGACAGCACTCCTTAAGAGGCGAATAAACAACCTTTGATGAACCATGGTGTGTATATGACCGATAGCGTTATTCACCTACATGCAGTAGGCCATCGCATTGTACATCTTGGGCTCTGAGAGCAAAGCCTACAGGTTAGACCAGACACGAATATGACTCCTAATATGAGGATGCCAAGACACACGCACAGCATTTTAACTACCGTACCCCTATCATATCGTATGATACCCTTATCGCCACGATGGATTCAGCCCCGTATTGAGCTGGCACGATCGAGAGCAGCACGCTCGTGGATGCATGCTACGGCAGAGATGCACCACATTGTTTCCGAGGGGGGTATGGTGACGTGAGGAGATCTATACCTCACAAATAAGCTGATTTTGGGTTAGGGAAACATAAGTGCTACCCGATGGACAATATCATGGCCTTACTGTACAACGAACAAATATGCAACGAAAGACTGGAATACCGACCACTTGGGGTTAAGGAGCTCGATCATCGGAACATATTCTAGCCAAAAAGTGCTACATTTATCGTAGCACGCTTCCGTGGTTGACTGTACATCGTACTACGTGGGTGATATTTCACCCGGACATGATCGCGCTCTCTGAGTCCGACCAATATTCGGAACGTTTGACAGACGGAGGGGTTGCACTGCAAAAACAGCGTTGGGGGTTTTCATTGAAGTCGCATCCTGAGGAAGTTTTGCTTTACGTCGAGCATGGAAGCAGAGAATGTGGTTCGGCTGCTTGTGCTCAGGATACCTTGTGTTCTTAGCCCACACGATGCATCCACAATGCCTCATTTCCACAGCTCGCAGTAATAACATGAGGATAACATATATATATATATTATCTTCGACACGTTCGGTCAAACTCGTAATTGTAGGTGCCAGTGGACTCAGATGGGAAGCAATTGGGCTTCGACATTATCGCCGTACGCGTGCTGGAAATTCTGGAGACCATGGTAAGCTGGTAACGACGTCACCAGGAGAGTGTACGACAGCAACAAAACGCTTTTGCGTGACCGGTCAAAGTTAGCAATTCCGACGTCGCAGGAAATCAGGGATGGATGCCGTCCCATGGCTCTCGTCTGGCATGGTAGTTGAGAAGGGTCGATCATAACATATTGCCCATTCCTGTGCAAAACCTGTGTAGCTCATGCGGCGAACTGCTGTGTCCTCTGTCTCCCCTCCACACCGTCAACTCTCCGCCAACGTCGACAGTTTCTTGATGCTGCTCTCTCCACCCCTCTCCACCGTTGACATTGCGATCGCGGTTGCCATGCTTCACTCCTGCAACGATGCCCTCGGTCCCTCGCCAACGTGGGTTCGTACAGGGGGTAAAACTGTACTACAGGCACCAGGTGAAGGGCACGCGCCCGAGCCCTAGGGTGGGCAAGCATGCAATCGTTGACGTCACTGATCTGGAAAGTGGTGAACAATTCAGCATGGAGACCAAACACGCTGTGCTCAACGTCCCTACGGAGGTCAGTCCTTCTACTGTACTGTCACTTCGAAGCCGTTCGATGGCAGTTGCTAGGGTGGGGAAACAGTTGCGACTGTGATGCCTGGCCTGTGGTTTCAAGATGTTGGTCAAGCGCACGAATCGAGTTTGGCGTTCAACCTTGTGATCTTCCGTGTGGTCCTCGTCTTAACATGTGTTTCTAGAAGAGAGCCGCCGTGTTTGACCTTGTATGCTTGTTTTACTTGCGTATCCATGTCTCATTTACGTCTGTTTGTCGTTGTGTTTATGTTTCCGTTGCTGCCACCACCCAAGTTCATTCTGGGTGTGCTTAGCGACGATGCCATCGAAACGTATGGCCGCGACGATCTCTACGATGTGTTTCGGGCAATTAAGGAGTTCAGCCAAATCAAAGCATGTAAGTAAACTGCGAGGTTAGTCGCGCGTACAACGGATCGGTGGTACCACCCACCCCCCTACTTCGCGGGGATAGGCTGAAGGGGGTCAGCGAGGGGCGCGTAGAGCGACGCTATGGTAAACGTAGTGCCTTACGACTCACATGAGGACCTCAATGCCATACATAGTATAACACTTACATTAATATTATACTTAGTATCATCACGAACATCACCCAATACACGACTTCAAACAAGTGTGTTCGTGCAACCCAAGAAACCTTTTTACGAGTTAGTGATAACACTAATATCATACTTCAAATACGTATGTTAAAAATGCATTACTTGCCGGTAGTTGGTCACGTAAGGACGGGGTCAACCGGGCATAAACTACTCGACCCCTACCGTGGGATGAGGCGTCACATTGTCATTGACATTGTATCTCCTTGGTTGTCAATGTATGCCTTTGGTATATCACAGTATGTCCTTGTTGTATCACAGGATGTCATTGTTTCACAGTATGTCCTTGTTTCATCTCCATATATCCTTGTGTTATCACAACTACGTGCATAGGTTAAACACTTCAAAACAGTTGTTTATACTCAACATTTCAATACGATGCGACGCCTATACCATCGTCTGTCAGCAAACGTACAGTAGTTCGTATTCGCCCAGTATCCAAGGTCTGTTCCTTTCTTAGCTCTGGTCGATCGAGTGCCGCACACGTTTGCTTTCTTTTCAGAGCCCCCGTTCCTCAACATAGTTTGTCGCGCAGTAGGCCAACGATTACAAAGCTCGTCAATTTATGCACGAAACGTTCGCTATAGAACGGTAGCTCCGATGGCTTGATGCGGTTTGAGGGGTCCTTGGCGCCTGCAGATATCTTCGCGTGCCGATGGTACCTATGATTCGTCGTAGTCCCCCCTCCAGAAGGGCAGCAATGGCGTGCCAACGTTCCAATCTTGCACCTCTCGCTAATCCGGAGCTCCCGGGAAATATGTTAGAGTCGCGTAGTGGAGAGTGCTGTCGGCGATCTCGAGTTTCAGACGCGAACCAACGAACCACACTGTGATGTTGTTGTTGAACTACTCGACATGTGCTGCAGGAGATGCGAAGCGCCCCGTCGTGTATTCTACAACAGCCAGCGCTATCCGTTAGCCCCCCTCGCTATGGTCGTGGTGTTGTTCCGAAACCTTTATGCAGGGTACCCCCAGCACCGCACGTCGCCGTCAACAGGGTAACATATTCCAACATTCCGAAGTATGCACGTCAGTGCTAGCGGTGGGGTCGGCGATTCCGTCTTCTGAAACTGTTCAATTTAAATACCATACCATGCACAGCAGTGCAATAGATCGAAACGCCTCACCCTCTTTTCGATGAAGTACTTATACACAGTGCGCATTAAACGAATGACTCACGAGTATCGTATCACCTACTCTTGGGTGGACTCATGTCTTCCAACCATAACTCGACTGGGGTGGGTGGAAGGAAATGCCCGCACCGGTGAATTACGTATGATGCGACGATTTTGCCGGCCTCCTGCCTGATGTATGACGGATGTATTGTCGATTAAATAATGAGGATTTAATAGCCGAAGGAGTGAAGCGAACGAGGTTTTAATTACGTATCTTCCTCTCCAACCAGTGGGTTGCGCACGTACAGCAGTAGGCAGGATGCACGAGGAAAATAGCATTTTACGCTGACAACATGTAGGGCTTCCTTTTTTATTTTCTCCGTCAAAAACTGGCGGATGTATGTCTGTCGCCGACAATGAATCGCACATTCCAAGAACTCAAGGGGCTTTGCTAGTGTGAGCTATTTCGACCGTATATAGTCTGAGGTCTAGTAGTATGATCGAAAAAACAGAAGCCATAGACACGCCGTGGGGCTGACCCGCTCGAACCTGTATGTGCCACGTGAACGTACCAGCATATGTTCTGTATATATGTCGTATGAGTGAGTTTCGGTAGACAGCCTAGCGTAATGCAGCAGTTGGTGGAGGTTCCACTTGGGCTCACACTCAAATACTCCACTCTGCTTGTAATGAGGGGTTTGAAGCCTCAGGGGTCTCTTCCTAACTGGGTCGCACGGGTAACACGCATCAGGTACAACCGTACGCAAAATTACCGCAGATATTTTTGCAACTAACAGCAATTATCCGAGAGTCCAGGCATCTGATTAGACTAAATTCCGAATAGCATTCCTTTATATTATAGCTAGGGATTCGACTGACTGTATAGTCGGTCGCCCCGATGGTCTAGAGGTAACCTCGAACGCTTCTGAACGTTGATGTCTGGAGTTCGAATCTCACATGGGTCGGACTTTTGAGTTGATTTGCAAAAAAATATTAAAAAACGGAATCAACTGCTGAGAGCGCCAATTAATAGTAGCGGGGGTAGGCACAATTCGATGCGAGTCGACGAGGGAAGGAAAAGCTGAAGTCTTCTCGCGATAAAAATGTAAGGCAAGAACCGTAGTGGGGGAGGAGGGAGAGGAGCCTACTTTGTGACCCCGGATCTAAGTTACGACTAGGGAGGAGAGAGAAAAAAAGGGCGAAGATAATAAATGGGATGGACAAGAAAAAAAATAAAACAAAATAGTGGGATATGCTTAGAACCTAACTGTTGTGTGGACATGTAGTCATACTTATCAAACCATATTTGCAAACCATTAGCCTCGCGGAGGCGGCATACACTATATAAAGTAATTTGGTTCAGACGGTAGGGGCGCTCGATTCGATGCAGGCCATGTCCAGCTTCGAACCCCACGTTCGCCTCGTTGCTGCTTCATGTGATTTTTGTTTTCGCTGCATGATACCAAAACGTACACAATTTGTTTTCATCGTTTCTGGGTATTATCACGCGAAAGAACGGGTGCTCGACTTTATGTTTTCGTTTTACTGATACACCCGACCCCCGCATCTACACGACCCAACCACGGTTGCGTTGTTTGTACGAAAAACAGGGGTGCTCTACGGCAGCGGTTGTTACGTTGTATATGTCCTACAAACATTTCTATGTGGGTTCTGTCTCGTGCTGCGGTCCAGTTTTACTGCTGCGGCTGGTCCTGAAACGCTATTTTCGAATGCGTTCGTATACTGCATCATTGTCCACAAACAATCATGTTCTACCTCGTACACGTTTTAGTTCGTTCGGACGACCTGCTGTATCCAGATCAAGGTCGATCCGCAACTGAGGCGAAAAACTCCATTATAATCCATACCAGGTAGTATGTATGCGTTTCCTAGCTCTAAATTGTGAGCGTTGGCGACGCACACTGAGTCCATTGCGATGCGTCCGGGGTTGGAAGAACGGGGCGATATATATAAACAGGAGCAAGCGCTTTCCACTGCATCCAAAGAGAACGTAACGCCCCACCAAACCTAATTCGTAGCCACGGTGGTGCAGTAGAGTACTGCTGCTGCGCTATACACTGCAAAAAGGTAAGTTTAATAGACAGCCCGTCCATTCCTTCTCCTTTCCCCCCGAGTAGTAGCACTTGCCCCCCTCGCGTTTCCCGAATGTCAGGTTGTGAGGTGAGAGGTTGTGTGCTGCTTGTGGTGTGCTGTTCGTTACGTGGTGTGTGGTTCGCGGTTCCTTTTGGTTTGGTGCACAGTACTGCTGATGTTGCGGTCGGGTTTAGACAGCCCAACCACTCTATCCCCCCCTTAACTAGTAGCAATTTCCCGCTGCGCGTTCTCCAAACATCAGGTTGTTGTGTGTGTTGCGTGTGGCGCGTGGGAGCCGCGTGGGTCCTGTGGGGGTTTGGTTTGCCGAATGCATTCTAAACAAAGGTTCCCGCCGTGCACGGACGGCGAAACCCCGAATGCTTTCGCTCTTCACGTACGGAGTACTGGTTAGACGTACTACCGGTGAGCGATACAGCACGCACGCCGTGTCCGGCTGCAGTGGCCAATGGAGATGACCCCCCCCCCCTCTCGCGGTTCTCACGTGGAGATGAGCCTTCCACGCCAACGGTATTTCGGCATGATAAAGAGAATTTGCATGCGAGACGGGAAAGACTTCGTGTTGACCGGTGTGTGTTGCCCTGCACGCTTGCCAGACCCATACTACGAGGACGCCTGGTGGGCTAAGCTTGGCTACGTCTCCGGCAGGATGAAGACAACGCAGCCCATGCACCACACCAGGTGCAACATGTGCTAGTCGACTCCGTCGTCCGCGACCACCTGATTAGCCCCCCGTTATCCCTTTGCGCTCCCTCTCTGAGGAGTTAGTCTGCGGATTAAGTCGCAAATACTTAGCCCTTCTCGTAGTGGTAACAAAGCCAGGGACAACGGCGTGCTTGGTGATGGGTGCCACGGCAAAACATTGTCTTGCTTTCGCATATGAACACTTCCAAACGATAGCTGTTGTTGTGTTTGCCGCTTTTCTAGAGGTACGAGGTACACAGTGTGCCCCCCCCCTTGTTCCCGCGCGCACGTATGAATGCTAGCTAATTTAGTGTCGAACGTGCCACGGATACGGCCAGACACCCCGGCCTGAGGTTGTACCGCGTCGTCATGATATTCTACAAGGATTCCCTTTAGCGCATAATCAACGTCCTCTGTTTGTGTGTGCGTACATTGGACGCCCGTCCGTTACTATATGCTCGATAGTTGCTGTAGCCCGTGACGCTTGTTGGTTAATGTTGGTGGTCGAAACCCATAGGAATACCAACAACACAAACCACAAGCCATGAAAATGACCTCAGAACGAACGCAATCGTGTTCAACATGAGGTGACTCTAATATTTACCGTTGTATCTTGCTCGTGACGTGCATTCCGGTCTATTTCAGTACCACTGAACTCCTTCGCACAACCGGCAATGCAATTGTTTATCTTTTTCTGCGTATTGTTGTTTTGTTTTGCGCTCGTAAACGCCCGACGCGCCACGAGAAGCTTTAGTATGCTGAGTTCGTCGCCCAAACCGACGTTCGATCGTTACCTTGTTTCCAAAAAAAACAAGAGCCGCTCACCTCAGCCGCTGTGTCTTGATGGCCCAGGTACCACGACGGGTATTCTAACTGCACCGATGACACTTTTACCGACTGCAGCGGGGTGTTTCTAGCGGCCTACGTAATGGTGAGTACATTCGACGACGTTGCGGTTACTGTAAGGTTAAAAATACAATGTAGCCGTTGGCAAAGCCCCACATCTGTTTGTACGTGTTCTGAAACACGAAAAACAATGTCGCAGTTTACAGAGTAACAGCCACGTTTCCTGTGATAGTTTCCAATAGGCCAGAAGCGTTTGAGCCATTCTTATCTTCACCGGCTGCGTGAGGTAGGTGTCAGTTATGTTTCAGTTGTGCAATGGCAAGCGCATGACACCGGTGGTACACGAGCGTCGCCCCGTATACATTGTTGTGGAGTTGTGCCTAGACGTCCTGCGTGGTTGACGTCAGCCGAATCGCGTGAGTAGATTCCCCGCTGACGAGCGCTTATCTTGCCAGATAATTGCTACATTTGTTCAACCGACGCCCCCGCAACCAGGGCTTGCGATACAGCTACAGCTACGAACTAGACTTGCTCGTTCGGTATACACTCGTCGGCGGTCTCGTTGACCTCGTGGGTTGCTACCCGTGGATGAAAACGGTTTGTCCAGCCGAATAGCAAGTGCCAGGCACCCCGCTTGGTCGGCCACTCTCCATGCCAAGCATGGCCCGCCACCACTGCGAATCGTTGACTGTTGCACCCCTCCTGCCACGATCGAGGACGACCACGCCGCGGTGTCCGCGTTTTCAATGGTGTCGCCACACATATAGGCCAGACGCCTAGGGGTATATATCATCAATACGTTTCAATATCTCGCCGTTAGGACTGAATTTCGACGGGGGGGGGGCGGGTACTTCTCTCTTGCGCCCTCTCTAGGCGCACGGCTCTACCGTAAGAATGCGATGTAAACGCTTGCCGCCCTTCGTATTTCGTCATATGTTTATCATGAAGCGATACTCGTGAGATCAATCAGCATTGTCTTCGAAGGTATCAACTCTCTATCCAAGGCTCCATTTGATCAATATACGTCTAACCGTTTGCCACTAAAGCATTGGAGCCGCCAGGTGGCGGAGCTCGTAAAGCTCTTGCTTCAGAACGACATCCTAGAGACATAATCACTATCGCTCAGCATCGACCCGGGTAACAGACTGACAACCAGTGCCCCAAACTATCACAATGACAGGATGTGCCCCAGTTTCTCACGTACATGCCCCACGTTTTTAACGAGGACAACGTTTAGCACAGCCGAGCACACTGTGATGATGTAGGGACGGCAGCTGCGTATACATATGGGTTGGGACCTGCGGGGAAACTGTAGCTGTACTGTATACCCCTGGTACACTGTAGTCGAAAGTGGGGTTATGCACGTTCGAGGCATATATATCGGCATATTCAATGTGATAGTGGCGGTCATGACTGACACATACACGTTTGTTTGTAGCTATACGGAGTCATACCCAGCATCACAATGCATGTCTTAATGTGGCTCTTCAGCGATATGCGTGCACTTTGCTAATCACGGTCATATAAATTAACCTTTTTGGTGAAATTGGGATCCTTATGTGTAATTGAGAACACACAAGTATATGTCAAAGAATGTAAACTTTCGGGACACACAGACTCGTATGGTGATTGTGTGTTTTCAAAGGATGGTCAGGAACCATTCTGGGATGATGAATAAGTTCATTCCCATATTTGTCACTTTGGTTGTTACTTCCACGAAGGATGCTTTGAATTATATGTAAAATAGCGGGAAGGTCTGCTCTGCTCCTTTTCCCCCTCCGCGTGACCACGCTTCCCTTATGCCTAAACAAACAGCCAAAAAGGGGGGGGGGGCAAGGGGCTGCACTGCCCCTTCCCCCCCCCCGCGTGTTAACGCCTTCCCCGAAACACATAAACGGAAACGCGGTCGACATATCTACCGGTCGCGCTACGCGACTGGAACGCCTTCCCCCCCCCTCCCTTTCATGTGCAATCCAGGAGTAACCGCTCGTATCGGAACTCTGAAAATTCCTAAACTGTCACTGGTTCCGTTCTTTCGAACGGCCCGCTCATATCGGGAACCCACTGACCGACCACTAAGTACCGCATGCTTTCAATGGTCTTCCGTGACAACGGCCCACTCATATCGGGAACCCACTAAGATTGCTAAACGATTATTAAGTGTAAACGTTCCGTCTCTAACGGCCCAGGACACCTGGGAAAAATCCTGCTAATCGACCACTACGTAAACGTGCTCTCGAATGGTTTACTGTCTCAACCCGCCCGCTCATATCGGGAACCCACCACGATTGCTAAGGATTAGGTAGCCCGCTCATATCGGACCACCACGAAAATCCGACGTCTACGGTACCTATGTTTGCGCGTGCTTTCCGGTGGTCTTCCGTGACAACGGCCCGCTCATATCGGGAACCCACCAAGATTGCCAAACGATTATTTAGTGCAAAGTTCCGTCTCTAACGGCCCAGATTCTTGGGGAAACCCTTGCTAATCGACCACTACGTAAACGTGCTTTCGAATGGTTTACCGTCTCAAACGACCCAATCATATCGGGAACCCACCACGATTGCTAACGATTAGGATGGCTCGCTCATATCGGACCACCGCGGAAATCGGACGTCTACGGTCCTTACTCTGCCCCGTTCCCCTCCGTTTGCCCATCCGCCGTTGAAAAACAAATGCGGTAGGGTGGGTGGGAAAAACACAAATCACTGATAACCAACAACGATGCCTGGCGGTTCTCTGCCGCTCCCTACTCGGCGCCAGACTCTCCCCTGCTCGTGCTGGGACCTCGACCAGTATCGACTCTGGGTATCTCGCTGCTCCCGCTGCTCTACTCGCTTCCTTATTCCAAATGCGACTGATCGTACTCGTTCCTTTCGTGCCGCAATATAATTCCATTCTACTATTACCCCGTAATAAACATCCCATTGTTTATGTGTGAAACCCCCCGTTAGTTAATTAATACTATGGTGTATATTTCTCCCCGTTGCCCTCCAAACCACAGGTTGTCTCTAAGACAACCTTTCTCTTTGGTTGTTACTTCCACGAAATATTCTTTGAATTATATGTGAAATAGCCGATGGGGGGGGGGGGTCTGCTCTGCTCCTTTCCCCCCCCCGCGTGCCCACGCTTCCCTTATGCCTAAACAAACAGCAAAACAAAGGGGGGGGGGGCAAGGGGCTGCACTACTCCTTCCCCCCCCCCGCGTGTTAACGCCTTAACCGAAACACATAAACGGAAACGCGGTCGACATATCTACCGGTCGCGCTCCGCGACTGAAACGCCTTCCTTCACGAGGACGCGACTTCCTACCCATATGTTTGCTATTTTTTCATCCCCACCTAGTCCCGTGACCCGGCTGTCTCTCGTAATCTCCACCCCCTCCCCCTAGTACCTCTGGTACCCATACTGGATCTTCCATGTTTGCTCTAACGTACACCATGAAGGCGTCCGACGACCACCTTCCTTCCTTCTTGATTACCGCCTCGGGCATTCGTTTTGCCGCGAGCCTTGTGGCCCCCCTTATCCTCCCCGAATGCAATGCGAACTCTTCTGGAATCAACCTCGCCCCCGCCCCCCTTCTCTCTACCCTCCACTTCCTCCGTACATCGGCGATACCACTCCTCAAACATTGGGTTGCCTGCCCCCTGGACCAAACCCTCCATCCTTCTTCCCCCCAGAAAGCCATTAAAGGGGCCTCCCCTGTCAACTCTCCGCTATCTTACATGCTAAAAAACTCCACCAACAAACCTACTGCCCTTGTCCTTACTAAAACGGCCCCCTTCCTTCCGTGGTCCCCTTTTGATCCCCCGAATATCACATCTACCTTGTCTGCCTCTTGCCTCCTGCCTTCCCCCAACTGCTCGTTATTCCTGAAAAACGCCACATCCCCCCTCCACAAACAATAAATGCTATGAAACTCCCCCTTTCCCCCCGCGAATAATTCCGATGCCCGCAGCATCAGAAAATAGGACAACGCCAAGCCTATCCACGCCACCCTCCCCCCGACCCCCCAGGATGGGACACTCTCCTGCATTCTCGTCAGTATACCCCACGTCAACGGTCGCCTCACTCTCTGCTGGGAACCCTTCTCTACGTGTGCCCTCTTAATTCCTTATTTCACCGATCTAATCAACGGGTTACCCAGAGGGAGTGACAGCCCGATGAACTGCTCGTGGTAAAACTTGATCGATACCAACTTTCCCGCAAATGTCGTCTCCTTGTTCCCCTTCTCCGCGCAACAATACACCATAAACTCCGTCAACTATGCTACCAGCTCCATCTCCCCCAACTATTTCTGCAACCAGCTCCCCTTCCCGACAAACGAACTCCAACTCACCCACAACCTCCAATTTGCCTCGTAAGTCTTTCTAGTCGAAGCTGCAACTTTTCTAAAGGCGTACCCTCTCGCAATATCTCCGAAAACATCCGCCGCTCCCCGTCCCCCAGTTCCTGCACCTGCCAAACGATTTCGGGGCATTCTGCGTTTAGTTTCTGGGGAATCTGTGTTTTCTCCCACCTTGTCAGTCCATCTGCCAGCCTCTTATTTACCCCGCGTACATGTTTTGCCTGAAATCCCCACCCGCCCTTTGCTTCCAATGCCCCCATCATCATCAACGCCCCCACTCTTGCCTGCTTCTTCCCCCCCCCTCGGCCCCTTTTTACCCAGGCTACGGCCAACTCGTTGTCCGCTCTCATTAGAACTGCTTCGCCATATTTAGCCGGCCTCGCTCCCCTCATTTCTATCATCGCAAACGCCGTCATGACCATGGCCATCACCCCCATCAGGTTTAACGAAATCAAATCGTTCACCGCCTTCCTCCCCTTGATCGTTCGTCTCTGGAATTCCTCCGGCACATCGAACCTCCAGTACACGCCTGTCTCCATGCACAGCCCACCCAGCGCTAACAAAGACGCGTTCGAAAACCATGTTCTACTCGGCAGCTGCTTAACGAAACTGAAAGACGGAGCTGTTATGCTCTCCCCCCTGTATCCCCCTCCCCTCTCCAAGAACCACCTCCACCACCCCACGTCTGCCATGAATTCTCGCGACAACCGTAAAACTCGTCTCGCTTCGGCCTGCTTCCTGTGCCTACCCCACGCCCCACCCCCATCGGCCCGCTCCGTCCCATTAAGATGCAGATTAAAAAGCTGCAGAAGTCTACGGACGAAGTACCGTCCGGGCCGGATTTTAAACGACGCATGGTGCAACTTCCCCGCTAGGACTAACACTTCCTTCACCGTTGCCGTTTCCCGTCCCACCGGCCACTGTGCTACTTGCGCGCGCAAATCGTCGACTTTACGTGCCGGCAGCGCAATGGTCATACCCTCTGTATTTATATCGTATCCTAACACCTCTTGCTGCGTTGCCCAACTCGTCACCTTGTTGTGCAATAGCAACGGTTCCTTCCCCTCGCACCGCTCGCCCATAGCCTCAAAGTGAATCGGAACTAACGATCGTGACAGATCTAGACACCGCCTGCCCCCCTTTTCCCACTGTACCTCTACCGAGATGGCATCATCCATGATAAACACTACGAAAGCTGTGTCCTTCGCCCCCCCCCCCCTTTGTCGGCCGCACTACACATTCTTCCCGCCAACCGACTATCGGCCGCCCCGTACTCGATGCTATCGCTACGTGCTCTACGGCTCTGTCCCCCGCCTGCGCGAATGACGCTGACGGTCTAGTTGTGTTACACTGCGCATGCTGCATCGCCGCCGATACCACTCTCCACCACCCCGGACTACCTCGCCACCCAAACTGCAAGCGTGAGTCCACAAAGAGGTACCGACCCAACACGTATCCGAAGGCTGCTGCGCCGCCGGGGTCTACCGGAATCTGCCTGAACGCGTTCTTGACATCCATTGTTTTTATGAGAATCCGTGCTCTGTCCCCAAACTTGACCCTCAAACCGAGAATCATCTGCAAAACCTCGTTCATCACGCCCGCCAGTGCCCAAGCTGAAATACCATCCCAGTCAGTTGTCGCATTCACCTACCCCCCCCTCTACTCCGTCCCTGTGCTCAAAGGTCATGTCGTGGATAATTATGATTTTCTCGCGCTCCTCTACGACCCCTATTGGTGACACCCGCAATCCCGGAATCTGTCCCGCTTGTTCCTTGGGGAAAACAATTGCTCTACCCCATGCCACGTCTACCACCGCCTTTTTCCACACTAGTTACTGGCGCTCGAATGGATCCCGTATTCCAGCTCTCTCGCTAAGTCTCCGCCTGGCAACACGTCGACTGGAACTCCAACTCGTGCGATACGTTTCAAGTGATATTCCTGGACATTTATGCTTGTCCCCGAAGAACTCTTCTACGCCCTCCGGGTCCATATGGGGTGCAGACAACGACCCGCCCAACCCTCGCACCACTTGCTCTACCCCCCCCCCCCCCCTTTCTCTTTCGTATTGTTCGCGACAAAAACATTTCGGCGGTCGAGGCTAAGACCTCCATCAACCTTGCTGCCGCCTCCGCCCCCCCCCTCTACTTTCTTTAACAACCCCTGTGCTACCTGCCAACGCCCTCGCCCCTCTACGCGTTGGTTGGTCATCTCACCTTTCTCTGACAAAACCACCGACCCTGGAGTCGGCCCCCCCTCTCGGCTCAGCGCCCAACCCGAACTCCCCGCTGCTGCCGTCGTCGTGGACCCCTCGGTACTGCTGCTGGCTGCTCGTCCGGTCGGCTCCGCGGTATTGCGGAGCCCGTGCCCTTATTTCCTCGTTACCCTGTCGGAGTCCTCACCCCCTTCTCCCCCCTTTCGGTTCCCCGCCTCGCCCCTCTCCCTCCCTCTTGCGTTTTCCCAACTCCGCCTCTTTTCGCAGCAGAAACGCGCCGCTTGCAAGCTTGCGGCCGTTATCGTGCCTGTACCTGCACGACTTCCCATTTTGAGGCTCGTGGAGACACGCGCCATAAGTGGAGAAATTACGAGATGCTCAAGCAGCGCTCCCCCCCTCCTCCCCTCCCTCCGATCCCCTCCTCCGGCCCCGCCATGTGCCATTAGATGAGGGTGCCAGAGATCCACATAGTACGTTGTCAAACGGAGGCAGCGGCATGGCCCAGCTCCTTCGGTCCGGGAACGAACTCCCTGGTTCCTGTTGTAACAGGAGCCCCCTCCGGGTCACCTCCTCCGCCCACTCCTGCAGGTCCTCGTTGAAGCATTTCACAAACGTTTCCTGGACTGCCTCGATGCGCCACCTAGCGCGTTCTGTGCATAAAAATTCCGGACGCCTCGCTACACTCTGAAGCATTCCGACAGGTGCCCGACCGTCCCAGCGCGGCTTGCCCCTACGCGTGGTGCGTCCACCCGTACTGCGCGAGCGTAATTATGAGCAAAAACAGCGCTTCCACCCTGTGGTCCAGCGACACCTGCTCCCCCCCTCCCCCTCCCCCAAATGTCCCTTCTGCGTAAGTTCGGACATACATTCCGCACAGCACTGCCACCTGTGCGCCCCTTCCTTTCCATGACGAACCGCTGGCGGACAACTTACTGCTTCCACCGTTCAAACGGCGGCGGCGCCCCGTTCCCGCGCACTGCTCCCAGACTACGGTGTTGCGGCCGCCTTCCGCCAGACTGTCTCCAAAACGGGGGGCTTGCCACTCCCCCCTCGCCCCCTTCTTCCCCCCCCCCATCTCCCCTCCACCACCTCCCCCCCCCCCCACCCAGCGGGGCCCGGCCTGAAAACCCACGCGCTCCGCCCGCAGCCCCAAAGTTCCCTGCTGTGGTCCTCCGGCTTCATATTCCCCCATGGCCGGGCGGTGCTGTGTGAGGTGCCCTCTCACCCCCGGGCTGGCCCCGGGTGCCTCTGCTTCCCGGTGCTTGCCACTGCTGTAGTTGAAGTTTCTTTTTGCGGCTCCCACCCCCCACGACTGGAGCTCCCCCCCACCTCCCCACTCCCTCTCTGCTGCGGTTGCTGCTGTAACGACCCTCCTTCGCACGGGCTTATTCCCCCGAACCCTCCCCGACCGTTGTGTGTCTGCCCCTGCTGCTGTTGGCGTGAACCTGGCTGTTGCTGCAGCCCTAATGCTTCTACTTCCCACTGGCTTACACCGGCGAACCCCCCCCCCCCCTCCTGCGTGTGCTCCTGCTGCTGCTGTGGCGGGCCTGACTGCTGCTGTTGCCATGGGTACTCTGCCCCTTCCCCCCAGTGTGCTCCCTGCTGTCCTACCATCCCCCATCCCTGCTGCTGCTGCCACTGCGGCTGGCCTGGCGGGCCTCTAGTTGCCCGCAATTGCTCCTCAATCGTACTAAATGGGTTTTGTTCCCACTGCCTCCCCGCTTCATTATCATACGAACTCCCTCCCTCCGACCATGGGGGGCTCTGGCCGTTCGCTTGGCGGAAACAATCGTTGCTGACGAGCGGCGGGGGAGGGGCATGGCGTGTGGGATGGGCCTGTGAATGTCCCCTATTCGGGCCAAACCCTCGCCCCCGGCCTAGCGGCGCACGAGCTCCGCGACCCGGTGATGACCTTTGTCCTAACATGTGTCCTCCCCGCCCCGGCGGCGTGCGACTGCCTGGCGAAAATATTGCCCTACGTGCTTCTGCATTGCTGCCCCCTAACGTATTACTGGGCACGTTACCGTTGTCACGCCTTGATCCTTCCACGACCTCTGCGTTCCCGGTCGCCCCTTGCCCTCGGCCTGCTCCGTGCTGCGAGCCCGGGGGGGCTCCCGTGTCCTCCTTCTCTTCTTCCTCCCGGTGGATGTTTGGAAGCTCTCCCAGACGAACCATCCTGGCTCTCGCCTGCTTCTTGAAAAAAACGAAGCACTGATAACCAACAACGATGCCTGACGGTTCTCTGCCGCTCTCTACTCGGCGCCTGACTCTCCCCTGCTCGTGCTGGGACCCCGACCAGTATCGACTCTGGGTATCTCGCTGCTCCCGCTGCTCTACTCGCTTTCTTATTCCAAATGCGACTGATCCTACTCGTTCCTTTCGTGCCGCAATATAATTCCATTCTACTATTACCCCGTAATAAACATCCCATTGTTTATGTGTGAAACTCCCCGTTAGTTAATTAATACTATGGTGTATATTTCTCCCCGTTGCCTTCCAAACAACAGGTTGTCTCTAAGACAATCTTTCTCATTGTTTTCCTGTTTTTTTTTCTTGACTTTTTCGACAGGAAACAGCGCCCTAGGCGCACGCAGACAGCTGAACGCAGCAGAGAAGCACGGCACCAAGTCCTTCACAGAAAATGGTATAATTTGCGCCTCGTATGCCCTACCTGGTTAATATATGATCTAGTGTAGACCATTGATTATACTGCATACGAAGGAAATTGTATATCTTTGCCTACAGTTTTTTGTACAGCAAATGAGGCATGGCTTGTTAGGTGACGGGTGTCCCTGTGGCATTGTGGTGGGCGTGTTAGTCCAGAGGCTTGGCGCGAGCCACCGTTAGGCGCGCTCGTTAGCTTTTCTCAGAAGAAATGTATGATGTTACAAGAAGGCTCTCTCTGGGCCAAAGATGAAGAAGACAGAAAATATCAGACATAACTGAGAATATTGGTTGGTTGTGAGCTTGGTGGGCGTAACCGGCCTCGACACGCTCGGCTCTACGGCTAGATGTACTCTACCGGGTGGTTCTACTAGCCGACCCACAGCAACGTTCCTCGGATGATTGCTCGTGACCGTTCTACGTACTACATACTGCTCTCAAGAACGCTACGCTTCCAGACGTTCAACGTCGAACAGGTTTTAGATGCCCCGCGTATTTTCTTAGATTGCTCCTATTCGTATTTCGCCGCATATCCATGGCTGTACTGAAGACCAAGTACTATTCGTACGTACATGACTGAGTACACCCTTACTTCAGTAGCACTCCATGCTACTGAGTTAGACGTAGATAGATGGGCTGGTACATACACCTACTATTATACCTGCTACTATAGTACGACATTGTTTCCGATCAGCGACTCAGTAGGCTACTGGTTACTGCTGCTGTAGCATAGTACCTACATCAGCACGACCCATCGGTGGAGGTAACAATGTCTAACTACTGTTAGCCGTCGAAACTACGTAGTGTTCTCAGTCAACTTAATCTAACGTAAAGTGCTCATGCTTTACACTTGAGGCAACTGACTATGCACGTCATATATACGGCAGCATGGTTACTAAAATGTTGTTTAGTCGACAACTCCCACTGTTGTTACTTCGTGTACTTTACTTTGTCTGCATATTTGCGTGTGGCATCCGTTGATACGTTGCAAGAAAGGTTAATTCCTCTTTTGACGTGCCGCAACAACATAAACCGCTCCTGCTTCGTTTACGACGGGTGATCAACCCTTCTACAGCTAACGCAACACCTACTGCGCGTAACCTGGCAACGTAAAAGCATAATATTGTGACAGCTTTGAAGCAACGGCGAGCGTACAGATCGTATACGGACATATCACAGACAGGCCTTGGAACCCGCACGGTTCTCACTTTACATATACCAGACAGACATACTCGATACGACATTACTCCGCACGTTTAATACTACGACACCGTTATCGGCCGTATGTTATACTTTTGAAAGGATACAAATCGAACCGCAGTCTTAACTACCACACGTTGCTTCTGAAACACATTTCATACTGCCATGGTATTGTACTGCCCAAAGGGTGGATGAACAGTTGAAGACAGGTTTGTGTCAAAGAGAGGCANGCTCCGCCCGCAGCCCCGAAAGTTCCCCTGCTGTGGTCCTCCGGCTTCATATCCTCCCATGGCCGGGCGGTGCTGTGTGAGGTGCCCTCTCACCCCCGGGCTGGCCCCGGGTGCCTCTGCTCTCCCGGTGCTTGCCACTGCTGTAGTTGAAGTTTCTTTTTGCGGCTCCCACCCCCCACGGAACTGGAGGCTCCCCCCCACCTCCCCACTCCCTCTCTGCTGCGGTTGCTGCTGTAACGACCCTCCTTCCCACGGGCTTATTCCCCCGAACCCTCCCCGACCGTTGTGTGTCTGCCCCTGCTGCTGTTGGCGTGAACCTGGCTGTTGCTGCAGCCCTAATGCTTCTACTTCCCACTGGCTTACACCGGCGAACCCCCCCCCCCCCTCCTGCGTGTGCTCCTGCTGCTGCTGTGGCGGGCCTGACTGCTGCTGTTGCCATGGGTACTCTGCCCCTTCCCCCCAGTGTGCTCCCTGCTGTCCTACCATCCCCCATCCCTGCTGCTGCTGCCACTGCGGCTGGCCTGACGGGCCTCTAGTTGCCCGCAATTGCTCCTCAATCGTACTAAATGGGTTTTGTTCCCACTGCCTCCCCGCTTCATTATCATACGAACTCCCTCCCTCCGACCATGGGGGGCTCTGGCCGTTCGCTTGGCGGAAACAATCGTTGCTGACGAGCGGCGGGGGAGGGGCATGGCGTGTGGGATGGGCCTGTGAATGTCCCCTATTCGGGCCAAACCCTCGCCCCAGGCCTAGCGGCGCACGAGCTCCGCGACCCGGTGATGACCTTTGTCCTAACATGTGTCCTCCCCGCCCCGGCGGCGTGCGACTGCCTGGTGAAAATATTGCCCTACGTGCTTCTGCATTGCTGCCCCCTAACGTATTACTGGGCACGTTACCGTTGTCACGCCTTGATCCTTCCACGACCTCTGCGTTCCCGGTCGCCCCTTGCCCTCGGCCTGCTCCGTGCTGCGAGCCCGGGGGGGCTCCCGTGTCCTCCTTCTCTTCTTCCTCCCGGTGGATGTTTGGAAGCTCTCCCAGACGAACCATCCTGGCTCTCGCCTGCTTCTTGAAAAAAACGAAGCACTGATAACCAACAACGATGCCTGACGGTTCTCTGCCGCTCTCTACTCGGCGCCTGACTCTCCCCTGCTCGTGCTGGGACCCCGACCAGTATCGACTCTGGGTATCTCGCTGCTCCCGCTGCTCTACTCGCTTTCTTATTCCAAATGCGACTGATCCTACTCGTTCCTTTCGTGCCGCAATATAATTCCATTCTACTATTACCCCGTAATAAACATCCCATTGTTTATGTGTGAAACTCCCCGTTAGTTAATTAATACTATGGTGTATATTTCTCCCCGTTGCCTTCCAAACAACAGGTTGTCTCTAAGACAATCTTTCTCATTTATATTGATGCATGATCACGGTCACCTCACTGAACCTCCCAGCTTCTCTGGGAACCTCTTCCGAATACACGAAACTTCAAGAAACTACACGTATCAAACGTAGTACATCAATGTTCACAGATCAGTTATATCTGCGAGCTCGGCTTACCACTAAAGTTCACCTCGGGCTATTAACACGTGTCTTTCAGGGGTCCACTACGATTCACATCAAATATAAACATATCCATATTTCTTAAGGGCATGCGGTACTGGGACAACTTCTTGAATCTCATGTACCCGTGGATCCTTGGGTAGGTAATGGTGCCATCACGGTTATCGTGACGAATCTCCAATAATACTCATAAAAAAAAAGCATCGCTGATGATGGCTCGTATATACTACCACCCGGCAATGCAGAAAGTACAGCGATCTTTCTACTTTTTAGAACAGTACACACATTGTAGCTTATTATGTGCCTACGACGTGAGCAAGAGGGCTTCACCTCACGAACCTTGTTGGTACAGCAACCGTGCATCAGGTAGTGGCTATTATGAGACATATAAAATATGTGTCTATGGTCAGCAGCACAGCAGAGCGGTGCTTTTGGAAGTAATAGCGGGTTCTACAGGTAGGTCCCCGGTTGTACCAGGTACGGAAAGGGTCAGCTGAACTAAACAACTGCTGTGCGTTAGCAAGAAACAGCAGCAGCAAGGAACAGCAGGTATTTCCTTGGACATATCGCTACATATACCACAAAATTATAGTATACAACAACAACGGTACTTCGTGTCCACCAACAAGTAGATAAGTAGTAGTAGGACGCTTACCGATCTAGCCGAGACTCGTGCTCCACTCTCAAGCTTGGGGCTAGAAAATTACAACCCTCTTCAACACTGCAGCAGTAGGACCACTATACATTAAATAGACGCCGTGTGTATTATTGTGTGCATTGGATATTTATGTGCGGCCAGAATCACAATACTGCTGTTGTTGTACTGGGTTTACCGCAGGTTTACTACACACAGTAGTATGGTAAGACAGCTGCTGGCTACCAGTACCACGAGTAGAGCAGCAGCTGCAGTGTGAGTACCCGGTACAACAACAGTAACAGCATCAGCGGTAGCTGCAGCAGCAGCAGCAGCAGTAAGTACGCGGTATACGACGTTAACGTACTATACGATATTTCGAAGTATATTTTATAATACCTGGTACCTCGTACCGTGTGATATTATGGCTCTTACCGCTGACATCCTTATTATTTAATACGCTTCGGTCGTGGTGGCGATGGTGGTGTCGTTTGGGATCTTCAGGACTATGCCAGTTTCGGTATGCCCCGCGGGAGACCGGCTCTGCCGCGCGCCACCCGACCCCGATCGGCACCGCACTCGCACCCGGCCCGCCCCACGCGTCGGTCCTCGGTGACCCCGGCGAGAGAACGGGCCCCGGTGCCGAACTCGGCCAGAGGGGGTCGGCGGAAGGCGGCCTCCCGGGGACGGCTCGCTCCGTCCCCTGGAACGGGGCGGATCTTCGGGAGGAGAGGGGTTCACGGGCGTATTCGGAGGGCCTTTCGGCCCGGGGTCTAACACCCACACTAGAATCAAGTAAAATATCCACACTATCCACACTAATTTCAAAACAAATATCTCTATACTGAAATCAAGTCTCTATGCTACAATCAAGCAATGTTTTTTTGCCATACTAAAATCAAGTACTTTGTTTTCAATAAGTCCTCCAGATGTGAAAATATGCATCTCCAGAACTTCGGTCAGAATCGAAATCGGCCCATAACTTCGCGGGTTAACGGTTTTTGCACTATTGATAGTAATTTTAAGATAAAAGGCCAAGACGTAAAACAATCGACCAAAAACAAAAACAAAAGGGCAACTGCTGTACGTACAAGGGCTGCGCATCCATGCCCGCGTTTTGTTTGTGTCCGCTGTACGTACGTACGAGTACGTGCTGCTACTTTCTGGACTGCTGTTGTTGCCATTGCTGCTGTAGATGGGTTATATAAGGACTACTATACTATTGCTGTACGTACTGGTGCTGCTGTCTACTGATTTCACTCTGCTGTTGTTGTAGTTGTTATTGTGGGTGGGTGGATCGGTTGGTGCGTGTGTGTCGATCGGTTGGTGCGTACGTACGTGGTTGGGCGGGTGGGTTGGTGGTTGGGTGGGTGGGTGTGAGTGAGTGGATGTCGGTAAGTACGTGAGAGTCGGTGGATGGGTGGGTGGGTGGGTGGTGGGTCGGTTGATACGTGGTTGACTGCGTGTGTGGATCGCAACCAAGTTCTTATTTCGTACTTTTGTTCCTGTCCGCTATTATACCGGCCCCGCCCTGGCATGGTTCGGGGTGCCACTAGTATTAAATATAATTATTAACAATACGTCAGCTGTGAGTTCAACGGATTGGATACGACGTTGTAATCTCGAATGCGTTGAAGTCATGATATTTTGCCATTATCATTTTTTATTAATAACACGCGGTACGCGTCTGAATACGTACGACCTACCTGGTACCTGCAAAGCGTTGGGATTGTGAAACGACGTATTGCCGCTCTCAATGGCACATACATAAGTGTCCCTTTTTCAGCCAGACTGACGAGGCCCCACCGAGCAAGGTAGCCGAAGAAAGTTGGTGGGGAAGAGGGAATCCATACTACAAAGCCCGACTGTCGAGGTCCGGTGGAATCCTGCAGGTGATGGAGATCCCTTTAAGCAGCAGAACACGACACATCGCGCTCGGAAAATGGATTTTATTTAAATTGCTCTCTGTAACATCTTGATACTCATCTTGATAATCAGACGCCGAAAGGAGTGGAGTCGATGGAGCTTTTCTTCCCCAAAACATCATTTGCGGACAGCTCCGACGGCCTTATTACCATCCGACGCGGCCAAGGCCCCTCCCAACAGGTATTATCATGGTTTCCCATTTCTCGTAATTCGTTGGCACCGAAGCCGACCACACTGCAACGCCTCGTGTCGGCAGCTCACAGCCGTGATCATTTCGTACGCGCATATATGATTTTGGCATGGCCACTACACCATTCCGTACCTTTTACGCGATTAGGTTTGCCTTATAGTCCCGACGGGTACGGTAAAGTATCCTCAAGTACGTGTTGAAGGGGGTATAGTATAATACGAGGGCAGGGGGGGGGCATTAGGCCGCGAGGTACGCGAAGATGAAACCCAGTTTCAGATTGCATTTAGCTGTGTACATAAAAGCGAAACACGGTGGGCAGGGCGAATCCCTGTTATGCCAACGTGGCGATCGTGTCCCCTCTGGCGCCAGCAGCTCCACTGTGCACATTTGAAGAGTTGCACCTTGAAACGCTGGGTGTACGTCGTAGTGCTATACCCAAAAATAGCATGAACTACAGGAATTGAGTAACAGAAGTAAGGACAGGCTGGTGGAGTTCTTCATTTGCGCGTGACGGTGTACCGCGCCTACACGCCACTCGTAACCGTTGCACCAAGTGGCTTGGATCACATCAACATCATGTATTTGGTTTCCAATCTGTCAAGGCAGCGATGTGGGTAATGGTTAGTTGTTTGCAACCTTCCGAGTGCGATATGTTGTCTTCCGAATACCAACAAATACTGCCGCACAGTTTGCCACGATGCTGCCTGCCGTCGCCAACATGGCGTCGATCCAATATGGGGCCGCCGCGGGAAGAAGGTACGACCACTCGACGATGGAGTTGGGGTTCCGTTTCATTCATGTACATGTGTTTCGTGCCGATTTCTAACAGCGAACGAAGCGACCATGTAGACGCATATACATGCTCTACATAAGCACTGTCTAGTAATAAGGTCCAGCAGGGCGAGTGCTTTTTGGGGAAGGTCGTCACTTCACCCCCCCCCCCCCCCGTCCCCTCGACCTTGTGTACTCCCCTCGACCACCGAACTGAAATCGTGCTTGGTACGATCTGTGAAAATATGACAGGGGACGATGTCATGTATGACACGCACTGGGCTGAGCGTCCCACCCAGTATATATCAAACGCTTAAAACACGAAATGTTCACCTTATATAGCTCGTGTGGGTCGTGACCTGGACGGAGGGTGAGGAATACACGCAGCTCACTGGGCTCCGCGATAGCCTGATGTACATGCACCCCAAACAGCACGAATAAACCCCCTTTGCGTGCTCGCATGTAACCTCGCCTGATACATCTACAGGACGACTTCCTGGATGCTATTCATGCCCAAAACATGGCCGCGCACAAGTTCGTGCTGGCAGAGGTCGGAGTGGACGTGGCCGACATCCCAGCCCCCGATTTGTGCCTCGTAGGCGTCTACACGGCCCCAATCGGTGATTTTAACACATAGAGTACTATTGTCAAACCACGAATTCCACTGTAATGACCGTGTATTGTTACCCAGTTGGTCTGCGTACCGCTAGCAGCAGTTTGCGCCGCCTCGCACTACTGTGTCTACCTTTTATTTATCGTCTTGATCTACGCTATATGTATAGGTACCAAACGGACATTTTCCCGGAACACTTTCACTTTTTATCTCCGGCCGCGGGTCTTTTCTCGCACTGTCGGCTGCGGGCACGCAGGGGGGCCGCGTGTACACCACGGTCCAAGTGCGGGTCCCGGCCGAGGCCCGTGGGGCGTGCTCTTGGCCTTCAAAGTCGGGAATTCTGGCAAATAACTCAGGGGAGACGTTCCGACTTGACACCGCCTCGCAACTACTATGAAAACCTGTCATACGACTGTTTTTTTATTCGGTATGAACTTTGATGGTTCGTTTTTGACCCGCCATATGAACGAAACACACACAGTACGCCACCACGCACTAGACAGCAAGGACCACACCGATACTGAACGAGGCATACATCAAGCGTCGCGCACCAGTAGTAGTTGATACCATGGTGCATGCGTCTACTCTGCTGTCTGGGCTGTGTACAGCAGTAGTGGCAGTTGTAGGCGACGCTTGAAAATCACATGCTGCGCATTTTCTGTAAATTTATAAATTTGCTTCCAAGATTTTGGAATCTACATACGAAGATCTACGAGTGCTATGTACAGTACGAGTACGAGTAGGCATATTGTATTTACCTCTCTCTTATCTAACGATAGGCCGATCTACACACGTACGAATACGAGTATTTTGGTGCAGCAGTAGTAGTAGTAAGAAGCTGCATAACACGAAGTATCCGCTGTACAGCTTGTTGCCTTTGTGGCGGCTATGGTGACCTGTTTGCGTGCGCACGACCCGTAGCACACAGCTAGCAGGGGATTGTGACAGCTACGAAGTACTGCTGTGTTCAGTGTTTATTTGTGTATGCGTGTGTGCATGTTTGATGTGTGCGATTCCAGCAAAACTCACCCCTCTGATTTGACGTACCCACGCAGTACAGCAGCGATTGAAAACAACAAAACAGCCAATACCGGTCACGGGTATGGATAACACTTACTTCATACTCGCCGAGAATCTGGGCCCCGGGCACCGGGGTACCCAGGTGTTCGACGGGTACCCCTAGACGAGTACTCGGTTGCTAAACGCGTACCAGGGTACCCGCCCAAAATGTAGTAAATACTCTTATCTATGACCGGGGCGGGACTCGTCGGGCAACAGCTCTGTCATAACTATCTTGTGCATATACTCATCTGTACAGCGCAGAACAGCCGTGATACCTCGTTGTGTACTATGAACATTTATTGTGTGCACACTCTGCTCTTCAGCACGACAACTAGATATAACTGTGTGTGCTTTGTGTACTCAATCGTTGTGTATTGTTTATTGTATGTGCTTTGTGCTATGCTGTCGGTACTGTTCTGTATACAGCAGTCACTTCTTCTGTTGTACCGGTACTATTGTGTACTCTTCGTAGGTCCGCCCTGTGTGTATAGTCTTCGTACTGAACTATTTATACTCTCTGTACTCTGAGTGATATGTGCTGCTGTAGTGTGGCCCGGCTGGCGAGATGCCAATCTCACAGGTTGTCTGCCCGGCCTCGCCTGGATTATCAGGGTGTTTAGCTTTGTTTTTGTTTGCGCTGTGCCGCCTCCTCCTCGAGGTTTCGAGGCCGTCACGTGCGTGTTCGCCAGTGCCCAGCGGATGCTTTGGGGGGCCGGTTGCTGTCCACAATCGGTGTACGCAGCAGAGTCAGCTGTATGCCCTTATACAGGTCGTGGGATATAATATACCGTTGGGTTGCGTGTCAGGCGCATTTACTATAAAAGAGTAGCCACGACAAAAAACATGTTGCAGATCGTGATTTCACTTTTTTTTTTTATCACAAAACCTTATGCACCGGTCGGTTTGGTTTACCGCACTCTTCCAAACTATTTGTGTTTGGGTATGCGCTTCTACGCGTCAAACCGCACAACAAAAATTAGGTTTCATATTTAATTTTTTCAGGTGCGGCAGGTAGTGCCTGGCATCACTATAGGGGTACCCTATATATACTGTAGCCGCTATACGATATGATATCTCCATAGTACTTAGTCATGTTTTTTTTAGCCGGAATGTGATAAATATATCGTATAGTATCACATCGCTATATATAGGGGCTTCCAGCCATATAGGCCTATATAGCTATCTATCTATTATATATAGTCCGTCTGATGCCCAAAAAACAATACTTTAATCAAGCGATCTTTGATGCCCACTTTATCATAGCAATTTAGAGTAGCGCTGATGAAAAAAAGAAAATCTTCGTACGAGTACGTACATACAGCAGTTCGCTTTGATGCCCATTTCCCAAATCAACCAAAAATATAACATATATTCTGCATGCGACTTTTGACCTTCGATCTCGACATAGGCTCAGTCCACGACTAACGACCTTCGTACCAGGCAAGGCCAGCAAGTGTGCATAGCGGCCTCGAAGGTAGCATTACGATTCGTAGTCTAGGGGGCGAGCGGTTGCTTGCGGCGTCCGACGGTCTTCGTCGAAAAACCTTAAAACACTCGTTCTTGCGATCGGATACGTAGAGTTTTCGTGTTCTGTTTTGAACTCAGCTGCCAACTGTGTTTTCGTCAGACGCCTGCTCTGCGCCCTCCGCATATCATCGACCGAGGCGTGAGAACTGTGGCACTACGCTCGTAGGGTGGATCGGAGGTCCTCACCAGCGCGATGCGTTCAGAGTTTATGACGCAGTCGTTGGGTTTGTCGATCGATATGTCAAAATGTCAAACTTAAAAAAATGCGATTTTTTTCTTGTATATGATACGTATCTGCATGTCTGGTATAAAAAACCAAGTATCCCCGTCGTCGTACGAGTACTTGACGTATGTACGAGTATGTATGTATGTGCTGTCTGGTGCCTGGTATGAACGAACCTGGTATCAACTACGCATCCCCGTCGTACATGCGTACTCTTATGAATACAAGTATGACTACGGGCTCCAGGTTCACAGCTTGAGCCTGTGGCACTTTCCTTCTTGTCTGTGTACGCGTCGAAGAGACGCAGGTTGTTGATCACACGAGATCTGGTTTGCACGATAAGATACGGAGATCTTATGACAGGGTGAATTGGTGATACTTGCATGGGAGATCCTTACGGTGATCTCCGACAAGATGTTACCGGGCGCTTCCGACAAGATGTATGTGCAGGTATATATCATATGTACGAGTATACGAGTTCATAAGACACTCTCCTCTCGTACCACACTGGTGATGGTACTCGTATAAGTGCTGATGATGGTTATCATAGTAGTGTTGAGTTGACGTACAGTAGTATATGTGTTGTTGTTTGGTATCCACGACCCGGCTCCAAGAAGCACTTCGTACGAGTATGTATGTGCAGGTATACGAGTGATATATGAGTACGTAAGACAGCACACAACACTCTCTCGTACACTGGCGACGGTGACTGTTCACCCTAGCCAAGGCCACAGTCGTTGAGCAAGATCGTTTATACGTACGCAGGGATGTGTTCATGCACGGATGCTTATACTCGTATGTTGGCCTATATCTAGACTTCGGAAATCCGCCGACATTGTACTATTGACAACCGAGGATAGGTTTGCCCCTACACGCTTTGTGCTAGAGCGGTCGATGTTGTTTACTCTTCTTTAATTCCGGAGTTATCAGGTTGACAGTCTTGTGTTTATATGTTCGTTATTGTTTCTTGTCTTCTCCTGTCTTCTTCAGCGTATTTATATATTATCATTATTATCATCTTTGCCATCCGACAATGTGCAGCATGACCTTCAGCGTTGACCACTCAGAACATTCCCGAAAGCAGAAAACCACGGAAACAAAGGAAACCTATGCGCAAAGTCTAACTGTTTGGCAGCTCTTGTATCTTTGGTTGTGTTTATGTCCCCATCGTTTTTATTTTCTTCACCATTATTTGTACTCCTATTAACCTTCGCCGTCAATTTGTTTCCTATTTATTCCTATTATATGTATTTCGACCCTCTATCATCTCCATTACTACTTGCTTCAATCTGGCCCTACCGCCGTGGGGGCGGGAGGGCCACTTATTCCCTAGTATGATATAATAGTACCTGCTATTGATATCGTGTTCATCCTGTTTATCTAGACACCCGCGTGCTACTATTAATAGCACGTATCGTACTGGAGCGCTGGGCTGTTTTGTCCATTGTGTATACTAGTCTGAGTTCTCCAGGTAAGTGCCTATCTGCAGTACTTTCCGGGGCACACGTCGCGATGCCAGTAGTGTGACTCCCTATCATGTACATAATCTCGCTGTATTCATACCACCAGAATATTATTTTTTGGCATTGCCGCAACTCTGTCGCCAGAGCAAGCTGTATGACATAATGGACCAAACTTTCCGCAACCCCTTTAAATCAACACAATATTATCCTGCCGGACAAGTGACTAATATTCCTGCGACACCCGGCTCCCGTTTCGTACATTCTCCAAAGCCTACGATACAACGCCATTTTTTTAACTAATTCATACTAATTCAAGTCATTAATTAGTTTTCACCTTTGAAGGACACGATATAGGACCAAGGGTCTCCGAAAAAATAAAAAAACCGACACCACACTCCAAATTTTATTTTTGGGATACCAAATATAGGGGGGGGGTGTCAATTTGTTTATTTAGGCACCCTCCGGCGTATAGGGGGGTACATACTATACTAAATCCTATATAAACTAAATGAGACCATCCATAAACCGCAGTACGATACTATTTCCTATATAAACCGAATCCATACTAAAATCTATATAAACCAATAGCAGGGGATGTTGGTGAATCGTCCCCGCGTTCCCAAGCATAGGCAAGGCCTTCATAACAATACAACACCACCCAGCGTTTCTGCTTGAGGTTATAAACGAAATCAAACCATCCATAAACTGCAGTACCATACTATTTCCTATATAAACCAACTCCATACAAAAACCTATACAAACCGACAGCAAGGGATGTTGGTGAATCGTCCCCGCATTCCCAAGGGTAGGCAAGGCCTTCTAGACGATACAACACCACCCAGCATTTCTGCTCAGGGTTATGAATAAAATCAGACCATCCATAAACCGCAGTACCATACTACTTCCTATATAAACCAATTCCATACTGAAACCTATATAAACCAATATCAGGGGATGTTGGTAGATCGTCCCCGCATTCTCAAGGGTAGGCAAGGCCTTCTAGACGATACAACACCACCCAGCGTTTCTGCTTAGTTAGGGTTATGAACCAAATCAGACCATCCATAAACCGCAGTACGATACTATTTTCTATATAAACCAACTCCATGCTAAAACCTATATACACCAATATCAGGGGATGTTGGTTAATCGTCCCCGCATTCTCAAGGGTGGGCAAGGCCTTCTAGACGATACAATACCACCCAGCGTTTCTGCTTAGGGCTATGAACCAAATCAGACCATCCATAAACCGCAGTACGATACTATTTCCTATACAAACCAACTCCACACTAAAAACTATATAAACCAATAGCAGGGGATGTTGGTGAGTTGTCCCCGCATTCCCAAGGGTTGGCAAGGCCTTCTAGATAATACATCACCACCCAGCGTTTCTGCTTCTAGGGCTATAAACGAAATCAGAAATCAGACCATCCATAAACCGCAGTACGATTCGTACTATTTCCTATATAAATCAACTCCATACTAAAACCTCTATATTTAAACCAATAGCAGGGGATGTGGGTGAATCGTCCCCGCATTCCCAAGGGTAGGCAAGGCCTTCTCGACAATACAACACCCAGTCAGTGCTTCTGCTTTTCAATCTTGATACGAGTGGCTGGTGAGGCGAGTGTGGTAGCCGTTCCCCAACTCCGACCCTCCCGACAGCAACAACACATTCCTTGTACAGCAGTATGTTTGTATAGGCCATTATGCACACAGTGTACACCCAGAGCCAAGCAGTATAGTAGACGCTAGACACACGTACGTAGAGCCGCGTCTGCAGAGGCGTGTGAGACCAACAAAAAACGCACGGGAAAAAAAAAAGTTTGTTTTCCCCCCTCCAATATAGGGGAGGGGGGGTAGTGGGGTATATGGGATTCAGATCCGCGCACACCCTTGATAGGACCGCTATCAAGTAATATCGTTTTTTTTTTTTTCCATCCCATTAATTATCTTCGCACTTCCGCCTTTCTCCCTCCCTAGTCGCAACTCAGATCCGGGGTCACAAAGTAGGCTCCTCTCCCTCCTCCCCCACTACGGTTCTTGCTTTGCATTTTTATCGCGAGAAGATTCCAGCACTTTCTTCCCTCGTCAACTCTCGTCGAATTTTGCTTACCCACGCTATAATTTGCGCTCTCGACAGACGGTATCATTTGAGAATAAAAACCTCCATGTGTGTGCGTGTTCTTCACATTAAACCTTCCTTTCTACCCGTCGACATTCAGCACACCCAGTGTCCGTGTCGATTCTTCATCCTAAAAAGGTACCAGTTCTGTGGTAACAAAACTACGACACAGAGATACTACGCTCAGTGCAGAGAATCGAACCCTCGACATCCGGCCCTACAGGCTTCGTGGCTACCAGTTAGACCACCGGGGCGACCCGTTAATATATAGGCCTATATAAGGTGATGTAAGTTGATATATTGACCTATATAAGCTTACACAGGTTGATATATCGGCCAATACCAGGTGAAATACGTTATATAAGCTGTTTTTTTTTTCTCTCGGATGGTATATCTTTGGTGGAATATATCGCTGTACGTAAAATATTATACTATATGTACGTATGAGTACGTCTGAAAGACGAGAACGCCGAAAACCTCATTTTCCTACACTCTAACCGGCACCTGTGTGTGGTAGTGCAGCCCACCACGGCTGTGTTTTGTCTTGGAATTGGTGCTGTAGTAGCAGCTAGAATGGAGCAGGTTCGGCACGTGCTTCTCTTTGCGGGCGGGAGGTAGCTATAAAATAGTGGGAGGTGCTTCTCTTTGTCACAGGACAAAGTGGATTTTCTCGCGTTTTAGGAGTGTTGCTCGTCCCTCCAGTTCATGTTGTTTAGTATAATTCGCTGTAATTTGTCTTGTTCTTGTCTCTTGCATTTTCGTTTTGGATATTCCGGTTGTAGTCGGTGGGACCTGGTGACCTATGCCATGGATCGGAGGGATCACTTTATGGGCGCCAGGAAAAATGTTGTTTAAAAAAAAAATGAACCTGGAACGTGGCACTTTGTGTACCGGCAGTGATGCACACAATCCTGTGGTTCGCCATCGCGATATACTACTGTTGTCTGCATTGCACCACACCACTACATGTACTTAAACTTCGCGGAGAAGGGGTTGCTGTATCAGCATTCATGCACACTGTATAGTACGTAACAGGCACAGATCGTCAACTACTGATCCAGTGCGGTACCAGCGTGAAACAGGTCCCAACCACAACCCACCAAGTCTGATGATGTGACACGGTGATACGTGTATGTATGTGGTTGGCAGTAGCACACGATATCGATATATATACGGCAGATAGCGAGTGATATATCACATTATATCAGTTATATGTTATAGCACAATATATACAGGGTGTATCACACGATATACAGGGTATATCACATGATATATGTATTATATATCACATTATATAATATACCCTGCATATACCACATTTCATATGGGTATATCGAAAAACGCCGGGGTATATGGACTTGACTAAAAAATCGCAACTTATAGTACTTAGTCATGTTTGTTTAGGGGGTATATATATCATATACCCCCCCCCCCCCCCGATTTTTAGGGTATACCAGGCTCTAGCGGCAGGGTGGCAGGGTGCGGGGGTGCAATCTGCGCTACACAATAAAATTATTAGATTGCGAGCAATCCCACGGTAGGGGTACCACTTTTAGGCTCAATATTTCTGACCGGTTGTGCTCCTCACGTGAGTAACCACCGGATACCATTTATTTTTTACTGGTATATTTGTTTATGGACTACCGCATTGGAAGGTTTGGTCGGGTTGCGCGAACGAATGTTTCCGAAGTCATGTCTCGGGTGAGATGCTGAGTTCCTCGTGTGAGGAGCTCAGAAAGTTATGCTACGTCCCTACCGTGGGATGACTCTTGCATTTGCAATTTTATATTATTTCGTACCCTAATTAGAGTTAATTCATTACTTTCGGAGTTCGGGCACAGGAGAATGGCGTCGCGATTCACGAGTTGTTCGTGGATCTACTCGACATAGCAAATCACCATTCAACACAAATACTCGTAGTAGTGGGTGCCTGCAGTTCATAAACTATGGGTCAAGAATAACGAGCTTAGTTTGGCACGAACAATATAAAACTTCGGTTTTAAAACACAGCTCACCAGTGTGAGATCGATATGAAATCCTACACAAAATAGCTAGATCGACGTCGGAAACAAAATAAGTCGTTGAGCCTGGACAACGAACTAAAGTTTCTACGTATACACCGGTAGCCCAATGTACCTCAGATACGATATCATCTCGTGACATATTTTTCGTTAACAATGGCGGTCGCTACGCACTACTTTTCCTTTAAACAAGATAGCAGTCTAATATATCACATATTTGCTAAAAATAGAGAACTATGAAGCATGTGCGATCTCTTTTCGACTTGCGACACCCCCGGGATTTCAAGTGACCTACATCCCGAAGGGGAACATTGTATGTTGTACTAAATAGTGCAAATATTACAAACCCCTTCAAAATAATTAAGGGTGGATTTGGGGGAGTAAATTAGTTGTATTGCTGGGTCGGCCGGATATACTCTGATCGACACTCCTACGCAACGTTTGAAGGGGGGCTACCGTAGTGCGTAACAGGGCACATAATAAACAGATTTTGTGCCCAAGCCCCACACAGATAGTCCTTTACTATAACGACATTGTCACTACTTGTTTCTTGTGCATATCGCAATACTAGATATTGTAGTAAGGATGCGTTGTAAAATAGTCGGAGAAGGCTGCTTCTCCTTGACCGTACAGCAGCCCATTGGTTCAGGCTTACCCTCTCCTACCACAAGTACAAGACGTAAACGCAGAATGCAATACGAGGCGCGCCGTATACGCGGATAGTCGTATAGTCGCAGTTTTACACAACGGATTCGGCGATCTGCCCTTTCCCCACGGTCAGCACTGTAGCTCAATCGCCCCTGCTTCTTCGAATCGGTTTTGACGCTGATGCGCTGTGTATTGCCGTGTTGCGATCTGCCGTATTGACATAAAATTGTTTAACTTGCAATCGAATCTCTGATATGACACTTGAAAAACACTCCCCCCACAGGTGGCGTGCACTTCCGGCTTCCCAACTCTCTCGCTCCGGGAACTATCGACGAGGTAAGCGTTGTTGTTGACTGTTTATGTACCACGTCTCAATGGGGTGGGGGAAAGCGGGCGGGGGAGGAAGGAGGGGTGTTACCTCATACAAGAGACCCTATGGTCTGCTTGAATACGAACCCTGGATATTCATGTTTTTGGAGATAACAAGGACAGGACGCACCACCTTCGATGGTTCGACGCGGGAGGTGCCAAGCATCCGTGTTGCGTTGTATACGTGTGTAATAGCTGACCCGAGCCCATCACGCCAACGAGGCTTCCCGTCGAAAGCCCATGCTTGTGTTTAGCTTTTTTTTAGTCAAACCCATCCACACGTGTTTCGGGGCGCCTTTAGAAATGATTAGATGAACGTGAAACAGCGAAACCAAATCAATATCATATTGCGTATTCACTCACTCAGTCATTCAAATTGTGACAAGCAGTCATAGAGCGCTTGAACGCAACAGTTGGCTTTAGCTCGAAAATCCAGCAGGTTCCCTTGCACGTCTTTGCCGTCTATAAACAGGTACACTTCTAAATACGGCGTTGCGCAGCGATGCCTCGTGCGTTCATAGCATCCTGAGTCCTTACATCGGAGTATTGACCATACCTACTACGAGACATGCCTTGGAATACATAATGGCTAACTAAATAGTGTTTGAACATGAACTACCTGGTAATGGGTGAAACAACATTCCGTAACGACACTCACCAAGCACCTCGTCCGATGCTTTGTCACGCGTGCACTCTTCAGGCCGCTGTCGAGCCCTTCCCCGGCTACAATATCCACCTTGTCAATGAAGCCTACGGGAATCCTGGTGCCTGGCTCGAGGCTTCCTTGTACAGGCGTGTCAAAGATACAAACCACGAGTGTCAATAGGCTGGCGGTTGTATGAGTTGTCAGAGGACATGGAGAACCAAGGGGTCCGTGTGAAATTAGGAATTAATGCGTGCGGTTCCGTGTGGTCCCACGCCGTGTATAGCGCTGCTGGTGTTTAATCTGCACGTAGGAACAGTGGCCTTGATTTTATCGATGGAAGCATCCTGCTCTCGGAATCGTTTCGTCCTACAAATACCTTTCCAGCCGTGTTTACAACGCGTTAAAATCAGGAAGAAGCCTCCAGCTGAGCGGCAATACCTCGTTTGCGCGAACCCCTGTCTTCGGCATGTACATCAATACAGTTAGCTTGTTAATACTCGGTCACTGCACGAAAGCAGTTCGCCATGGGAGCGTGTTGTGCGGGATTCCACGACACTACACGGAGTAAACAGCGTCGGTATTTCTTTGTTTGAACCTCTCAATTTCCGGCCCCATACCGACATACCAGGTATCTGTTGGTGCTCGTGAATATTTGGTCGAGCTTGTACTATGCAAGCAACAGGCCCATAGGGGGCGTTGGCATTTTTTCATGTACCTGGTACGTATAACTCGCGCCCCCTCCCGAGATTCAGATGACACGTATATAACGCCCCACCGGTGCCATCGCTCACACTTCTGTGAAAAGCTCACGGGCCTCCTCATTCCGCATGCGGTGCATGAAGAAGCCGGCGGGAACGACAGATACATTTCGTTTTGACCTTGTCCACAACAGATGCTGAATGCAATATAAGTATGAGCCACAATCCGCATTCGTATTGTTCTGCCCGTGCCGTGGCTGCCGCAGCTCTGAGCGTGTACTTCACCACTACTACGGCCTGGGCAAGGCCCCTTGGTTTACCGACGACATCTACGAGGGCTTCGACTCTAGCAGTTGTGAGTGATTTTTCCTTGATTTCAGCGGTAACTGCTTTGAACCATGCTGACATGCTAAAGAAATACAGTCACCGATACAACGACAGACATCGCCTAGGCCCTATATAGGTATGCCTAGAATGGGCACACACTGTTGATATTCACTTCAGGGGTGTTAAGCGTACTGTACACCATACCTGGTATGCAATCTTCTGTTTCTGAATAGTTTTTGAATACGTATTTTGCCAGGTGTAATCCAACCGCCCCTGTTCGTTTGTCGACCATGTTTATCTTTACCGGCTGTTGAACGTGTTTCCCGTGCCACACTGCCCGGTAGACTACACCTCGGTCATTGGAAACTCCAATGGAGGCCCAAGTAAAACCGCTCGGAGTCCGCCCATTACAGTGCAGGAATATTCAGGACCGCACCACTCGGTCACAGGATCCCGCCAGGCTCCGAACACTTGCCCCAGGAGGATGTATTTCGACATTTTGTGAACCCGACCACCCCTTTATGTTGGCGTACACTGTCGTCGTTGCGGTGACTTAGGGTTAGGGTTTCGGCACAGCAACCGGGGTTCCGGGAGTTGGCCCCATCGCCGTATTGTACGGTAGACGATCGACAATGGTGGCGACTCAAGCAGCTATCGGGAACGGGAAGCAAGCGTGAATGCTGCAGGTTCAAGCGAGATGTACGATCGTTACGGTATACTAAACGGTTTGGACGATTTGATTCGATCAGCAAGAATGCACGGCATTCCGGCTTTCGTTTGTTGCTGCCGATTTGGTTGAGGTCTCTCTGTCATTCCTCGGTGGAACAGGAGAGGAGACAGCTGTTGTCTGCCTTGCCTGCGACGTGCATGAGACCCATCGACACCGGGTACGTGATACGCGGGAAAATATTCTGCTTGGCCAGATGTATGCCGTTGAAAATGTTGTCGCCGTCGTGGTAACGGTAGAAACCAACAGTATGACGATATATATCAAGTTCGGGTTGGCCGTCATTGCTTGTTCTCCCTATCCTGTTGGTCACGTCATCACCACCGTTCTCGGTACGTTGAAAACTGTAACTACAGTGCTAACGACCGGACGTGAAGGGTAAGGCTCAGTAGTTCCTTTACGGCAGTTTTCACAAAGGAGATCCACGGCATGGACTGGTATGTAGAATTGCTGTGCCGGTCCTTCCGTCCGATGTTCATGCACAAAACTCTGCAGTTGGGGGTCAGATAGGACGGAGGTACGGGGAGTATGCTACATGGGCGACTGCCATATCGAGAAGAAGCGCAAACCAGCTCTGTGGCAAGAGCATGTGGGTGTGGAGGTCGCGCGTGGCAGGGAAATTGTTAGGTCACGTCATGTACTTGATTTCATCGATGGCCGGTTACGGTGTTGGCAACAGCTTGTACCGGTTTTCACGTTACAAACCTGCGTGCCACGTTTGGTACTGAATGTAGAATGGTTGGTGTGATACGGACACATGCTGTCGGTTAGGAATAATCTACTATCAATTGCCTACTCAGTCGGCGCTGACTCAGCAGCCTACAGCGGTCGGTTATCCTTGCCCATCATCACTTGTACCTAATTTTGTTCGAGCCAGCCTCGGCATTGGTTTTCTGGGCACTCCCCTGGCCACACGCAACTGGTACCTAGGAGAATGATATCATAACTTCCAGTGCACAAGCTCAAATGTGACAAATATGAAGTCTGCAAGATTCGTACTCACACCCCAACCATGGTAGCGATATGGCACTATTCGCTCGACTACAGGGGCAGCGCTGACTGAGTGGGCTGAACGACTATCTCTTTTAACCCTTTTAGAACTGCAGACCCGTTTTGGGGACAATCCACTTTAATTACAAGAAACTTGTCCCCAAAACGGGACTCCAGTCCTACAAGGGTTAAGGGGGCCCTTCGGGCAAACAATGCAATTGAATGTTAGAGAAGATGAAATAGAAGTCCGTTTTTCTTTTCAGTTGCCATACTATTTCTGGTATAATTTCAATCTTTTCATGACTCCCTACAGAAAACGACATTTCTCTGGTCCCAATGCTCCGCCTGCCGATCCATGCGCAGGTTTAGAGAGCGTGGGTCATGGTCGACATTTGTATGTCGGGAAGCACATCGATCAGACGCCTTTTTCATCACGAAACGTGCCTCTTACTCAAAAACGACTCGCCATACCCCTGGTACCCATAGACGAATTTGAAAAATAGCAGTTTCTCCGGCTACTGATACTGTTTGTACTCTGATTTTCGACGAGAACGCTGAGCTCTGGCAGGTGAACCTACCTGGGCCTTAAGTTCGACCGTCCGTAGTGATTTACGTGGCCACAGCAGAGTGTAGATACCAAACAGGAGCTCCGAAACGATCAAAATTCTTGCTGCGGGACACTTTCGTTTCGTGATGCTATTAATTCAGCAATGACTACGCTCTCTTGCAGATCCAAGAGCCCCAACACCTGCCAGACAATATAACGTACACGCTATACGTTGGCCGGTCGAAACTCGGAGCATGAGAACTGAAGGGGCCACTCAGGTCATTAAAAAATATGTGCTTGATTGTTGATTCGTCTTTTCTGCAGCAATACTATTTCTGGTACAATAGTTTCGTCTTTTATGCAGCAGCAAAAAAATACTATTCCTGGTACAAAAACACCATACCAGGTATCTGTACTCGTCACGGAACACGGCATAGCCCCAGTTCTAATGATCGGACCTTCGCCCGACTAACGTCTAGCTTGCTCGATATAGTCTCTACGAGGTGTTGGGGTTATTTGATCTGCAAGGGATTGTAGGCATTGCTGTGTTTGCATCACGAAACGAAAGTGCTCCACAGCAAGCATGTGCTGATCGTGTTGGAGCTGCTGTTTGGTATCTACATCTTGCTGTGGCCACGTAAGACGCTACGGGCGGTCGAACCAGAGTGCCAGGTAGGGTCACTTACTAATGCTCGGGGTCTTCGTCGAAAATCTGAGTTAAACAGTATCAGCAGCCGGAGAAACTACCATTTTTCAACTTCGTCTTTGGGTGCCAGGCGGAGTCCCCGTGACAACTACTTAGGGTGGATTTTTAGGGATGTAGGGTGGGGGGGGCAACATTTTTGTTTCTCCGAGGTGTATTCCTGGATACTTGCTGGATTGTTCCTAGAGTATTCTAGCTTCCTTTTTTCTCCAGCTTGCCCGCGGGACTGTTAGCTGGGGCTAGTCGGCCGCTCCAGCTGCTGATTGGGCAGGAGCAGCTTGCCTCGCATCCGCGCTGAGCAGCGCCGCCAGCTGCGGTCTAGCTGGCTAGTTGCCTAGCTGGCTGTAGGGTTTACCCTCTCTCTTCGACGCAGGCAGCATGGTGCGTTGTTGGAGATATTTGCAGCCAGCTCTCGTCACCCGTAATAGAAACAGTAAACAGCACAACAATCAAGATACCTGGTCCGCCACAGGTACCAGCACAGGTACAGGTAGGTATAATCGCTACGAGGTACGTACGTACCAGTACCTGGTGGTACCAGTACGCAATAGCAGTGCAAGTAGCTGCACAAGTAGCTGCATCGTAGGCTAGCACGGGTATATAGCTGCTGGTTACCCCTGACTGCATAGGTTGTGTGTCTCTTCTGTTCGAGGCAGGCGTGGCCGGGATGGTTTATCGGATACTGTAAGTTTTCACCATCCATAACAGAGCAGCAGCAGCAGTCGAAAGCTGCAGCAGCCAGGTAGGCAGCACAGTTAGTAGTGCTGTGGAGCACACTACGAGACCATGGTCCAGGTATCTGGTATACGGTTAGATTCAACATCGCCGTGCGAGTAGCACGATGATGCCCTTCCCACGCAGCAGTCGAGAGCTGCAGTAGCCAGGTAGACAGCACAGTTGTTAGTGCTGGAGCACGAGACCAGGTACCTGGTACACGGTTAGATTCAACATCGCCGTGCGAGTAGCACGATGATGCCCTTCTCACACACGTGAATTCGAAACAATACGTAACGGCAGGTCGCGCCCTGTGGCCGACGTGTGTATCGACGGGGGCACGTTTTACATATACCTGGTACGCATATCATACGTATATATATATACAAGGGGCTTCGCCGGCGGCCTGGACGGCCGCCGGTCGCAGCCTTGCGTGATACCGGGAATGTTAGCAGCATTGTGGCTAAGGATAGGGGTCAGGCGTAATGCCAAGAGTTACACACGTTGGCAGAGCAGCATTGTGTCGAAGGATGAAAATCAGAGTTTTTTTTTTTTATACCCTCCGGCGGATGGGTCAAAATAAAGCTTAGAAAATCAGACGTACTGCCAAGAGTTGTGAGAGTGCTCTGCACACTGCCCACGGAGAGTGTCAACCGTATCACTCGTAATAAATGTGATCCTGCTGCTGCTGTACTCATACGTGTGTGCGCGTATGTATCTTGGTCACACACCTGACACGTGCACATTGTTTGCTGTACAGTTCTGCCTACTACTACTGCTGTGTGGGCCTGTGGGTCTACACATCTTCGAAACAGGCGAACAACGGCGACAACAGGAACAAAACAACAACTGATACGACGTGCGTGTATCTTTGATACTGGTCATGATACATATCCAACCTACGTACTGCTCACACAGCTCGTGATAGGTACTGTTGTAGTACAGCAGTATTTCAGAGTACTGGTACACTCCACACACGCGTCTTCGATATATACCCGATGCACGTATACATCTACGCGCCCCCTCCGCCAAAGCAAAACCAAAGAACAAAAAACAAAAACGTAAAAAAACGTTTAAAAAAAACGTGTTTCCCCATCCCCGTTTGTAAATGCCATTTTTTTATTTTGAAACCCTCAACGTATATTGAGCATGATGAGGAGATTTTTTTTTTGAGGCGATGCTCTCGATAGCCTCGTATCCCCGATCGTCCTTCCTTCGCCGACACGTCTCCGATTCAAGCTTACCGAGACTCTCCGTCCTCTCTGTCTCAGAGAGCCCCGTCGTCTCCGGGCGCGCTTGACGGGCACGCCATTTGAGCTCGTTCGACGAGTCACCGACACGGGGACTCATTTCGTATCTATGATTGGAGTTGGCACCACTCTGGGCGCAAATGTAGGGACCGTTTAGACTTGATATGTATATTAAAACAGTTCTTATTTTTCCGTCCAGAGTGCTGCCAAAGTCATGCAAAACTGTAAATTTCAAGCTCTCGACCTCTCTTTGCTTGACCGTGCTCCCTCTACGTGCACGTGACGGCGAGACGCGAAATCGTGCATATACCATTTGTAGCTCCGTGATGCTGCTGTGCATATACCATGTGTAGCTTCGTGATGCTGCAGGCTCATCATAGCAGCTTCAGCTGCTGCTGTACATTATGTACATACAGCATATACGTGCTGCTGTAGACTACCCGCCGGGGTTCAAAAATATTGAGAGTTCGCAGTTCTCCACGAGGCCTGGGTGGCACGTGTTCTCGGGGATTACAAACTCTTCCCCAGATCCTAGCACAAACCTCGCTCAGTGGCCTTCACAATGGCGACGCCGGCCACGTAATCGACTCCCCCCACGGGTCGGAGGTCAGAGAACACGTACCGAAGAAAACACGCGAAGACATGAGCCCTGTATGCAGACTACGAACCAAACGTCTCACAGGGCACGATTTTTCGGAGATCTCGTCGTAGATCTCGACGTCGAGGCCTCGCGCGCGCGCTACGGCGCCGAGCGGGCGGATCAGCTAAGCCGGCGGTTGCAGGCGAGGCGGGGGCACGCCTCAGCGAAGAAATCGCGCGGAAAGGCGATCAGAGGCTGGAGATATCCGCAGACGTAAGGATGTGCATATGTGATAAGCGAACTAAGATATATATATTAGTTATCAGGTAAGCCTGTTGCACCTATAGAGGTGTTACCCGACGAGTACCCGTCTTGAACGGGTACCCACCAAATTTGGGAAACATATACCCGGGTACTCGCGAGTATATACGGCCATTCACGGCGGGTACCCGGGGGTATATACCCGTTTAACAGCGTGTACTCGTTTAACACCCGGGTACCCGTCTAACAGCCGGGTACCCGGGTACCCAGGACCGACATAGCTGGCGAGTATGAAGTGTTACCCGTACCCGTGACGGGTATTAGCAAGCCGGGTAATACTCGCGAGTACCCGGGAAATTGGCCACTTCTGTGGCGTATGCGTAAACCAAAAGTATTTTCCTTACCCTTACGTGTTTTCCAGTCCTCAAACCGAGTGTCGTCGTGTTTCGTTTTTTTTTATGTCCCGTGTATCGGTATATCTGCCCAACAGTTGTGTTTTCCAGTCCCCCCGTACCATTACCAAGCTTGTAAAGGATTCCTACACACGCTCGGCTGCTCGTGCAGTGTTTGGGCACTCGTCCGCGGTGCGTAGAGCAAAATAATTTTCCTTACCCTTACGTATTTTCCAGTCCACAAACCGAGTCTCGTCGTGTTTTGTTTCCTTTTTTTGTGCCGTGTATCGATATATCTGCCCAACAGTTGTGTTTTCCAGTCCCCCCGTACCATTACCAAGCTTGTAAAAGCTTCCTACACACGCTCGGCTGCTCGTGCAGCGTTTGGGCACTCGTCGGCGGTGCGTAAACCAAAACTATTTTCCTTACCCTTACGTGTTTTCCGGTCCACGAACCGAGTCTCGTCGTGTTTTGTTTCCATTGTTTGTCCCGGGTATCGGCATATCTGCTCAACAGTTGTGTTTTCCAGTCCCCCCGTACCATTACCAAGCTTGTAAAAGCTTCCTACACACGCTCGGCTGCTTGTGCAGCGTTTGGGCACTCGTCGGCGGTACGTAAACCAAAAGTATTTTCCTTACCCTTACGTGTTTTCCAGTCCTCAAACCGAGTGTCGTCGTGTTTCGTTTTTATTTATGTCCCGTGTATCGGTATATCTGCCCAACAGTTGTGTTTTCCAGTCCCCCCGCATCATTACCTAGCTTGTAAAAGCTTCCTACACACGCTCGGCTGCTCGTGCAGTGTTTGGCGACTCGTCGGCGGTGCGTAAACCAAAAGTTCTTCCCTTGCCCTTACGTGTTTTCCGGTCCACAAACCGAGTCTCGTCGTGTTTTGTTTGCATTTTTTGTCCCGGGTATCGGTATATCTGCCCAACAGTTGTGTTTTCCGGCCCCCCCGCACCATTACCTAGCTTGTAAAAGCTTCCTACACACGCTCGGCTGCTCGTGCAGCGTTTGGGCACTCGTCGGCGGTGCGTAAACCAAAAGTATTTTCCTCACCCTTACGTGT
>MEHQ01003366.1:10900-38046 GCA_008828725.1 Saccharina japonica | reverse complement strand
TGTGGAGAATGATGAAGAAGATGACGGAATGTGCGAGAAGTGCTGTGATGTTGGACGGGGAAATATCGAAGTACGTTGACACCCTACAAGGAGTTGCACAGGGATGTACGCTATCACCTAACCTATTCAAGGTATATATTACTGACATGATAGTAGGAGTAGAAGCAGATCGCAGGGGCCACGGTGGGGGAAGATACGGTGTCGGGATTGATGTTTGCGGATGATTTCGTCAGCATGTCAGAAAAACCCGAAGGACTGCAGAAACAATAGATAAGGCACTAGAGTACACCAGGAAGTGGAGAGTGACGGCGAACGTAAAAAAGTGCGCAGTAGTTGTATGTAACGAAGATAAGGAGAGTCCGGTAACTTGTAAGTGGAAGTGGGGAGGAGATGAATTACCGATCGTAGACCAGTATACGTACCTTGGCGTAGAGATCTCAAAATATTGCTCTTGGGACGCACACATAAATAAAATAGTAGGCAAGGGTAAGGCACACGTAGGCAAGATGGAAGCAGTCCTAACAGACTCGCACCTTGATACTAGAATTAAGAGATGTATACTGATGAATGTGATTGTACCAAAGCTAGAATATGCAGGAGAAGTATGGGAAGGGAACGCGAAGCTCGTAAAACAGCTGGAAACAGTACAGATGACAGCCGCTAAAAAAGTACTAGGATGCTCAAGTACGACGAGTAATACAGTATTGAGAGCAGAACTAGGAATGCACCCACTTTAAGACAAATAGAGACGCGCGTAAGTTGAAATGGCAATATAAAGTAAAGAACATGCCAAATAAGAGGTTGCCAGCCATAGCTGATAAAGCTGTATGGGAGAAAGTAACCAAAGGGCGAGCTGGAATGAGGTGGGATAGCGTAGTCGAGAAAGTATGGAAGGGTATACGTAGGAAACCAAAAAGAGATGCTTGCCACGTAGAGAAGTTTAGGGGATACAAGACAGGAGTAAAAGGAAGAATAGAAAGAAGGGAAGGCTAGCGCTAAGAAATAAGGTGGAAGGGGAGGAGCACTTAGAGATATACGGGGGGTTGAGAGAAGGGATAGGCATGAAAAAGTATCTGCATGGCCCAATGGACTTCGCGAAAAAGCTGAAATGGCGATCTCGTGTAGGGGACCTAGACCTGCCAGAAAGAAAAAGGAGGTATACCAGTAGCCGAGAGGAGGAGGAAGTAGATGCACAGATGTGCCTACGTGGCAAGGCCATAGAGAGTAGAATTCACATAGTGGGAGAATGTGAAAGGTATAAGGAGGAAAGGGATGTGTTAGAGAAGGAGATGAGAAAAATAGACGAATGTGACATGGAGAAGTTTGGTACACTAAATAGTAGCGAGAAAACGATCTCTATCTTAGGAGATAGATGGTGGCCACGGGCGGTGAAACAGGAAGGGGAGAAGATTAGCAAAAACAATATTTGTCATATATGGAAACAACGTAATGAGCGCCCAAATGTTGGAGGTGTCTCTATTGGTAATAGAACGGTGCTCCGTCTCGAAAGGGATGCGTGGTCAATGGTCAAATGAGTAAGGCAAGCAACAAATGAGTACGCCCCCCTCCCCCCCCCTCCCCCTCCTCACAAGCGGTTCGTATGATAGTAGGATGCAGCTCACCCTTCATGCGACTCCCCAAACACCTCACGGCGCTTCGCGCTTGGTGCTAGCAATGCCTGCCTGGTCGGTGAAAACCCCACATGCTCCGTCCCGGTATTTTAGGGATGCGAGGGTCTATGGTCAAAACGACTACGGCCATGCATGAATATCGAGTACCCCCCCCCCCCCCCCCCCCCCCCCCCCCCGCCCAAACAATCCCTTTTCCTGAAACACGGAACGCGGATATACCGACTAACTGTGGTGCCCTATGATATAAACAAAAACTGAAATATAATACGTATAAACCGTTTTTTTTTTTCTTTCTAAACTATTTGAAAACCGATGCGAGTATATAATGAATTGCAAAAACAGGCCTGCCGGGTTTCCAAACCTATAGCATTGTTAGCATTTCGTCCGGAAGGATATTTCTGGGATTTTTCCAGGTCACTACTAATAGTGTCGTCGGGTTTGGGAATAAGGTTAGGATTAGGGGTTCTACCAAGAGATGTTACCGGACGATACGCAGTTCTCTTCCTAACTCCAAACACCACACGATCACGGCTATATAGTAAGTAGGGGTATGAGCCGGCACGACTTAAGTCGCCGACTAGTTGTTAGTCGGACTAATAGTCAGTCGTGAAACGGAGGTGCCGACTTTCCGACTTATGGGTTTCCCTTAACTGTACGTAGGAAGGCTTTTTTAATGCGGGGTACAGCTTTTAACGTGAATTGCTGCGGGCTGCGGATACCCTCTCATGCCCTGTGACACTGCAGCACACAGCGGGAGATCCACACACACACACACACACGCGCGCACACATGGCGGAACAGCCCATCTCTCTCGACGGTACCGACGGCGTCAGCCCTGGCGCACCCAATGCCAACGCTAAGGGCGGAGATCCCGTCGCCGAAGTTGTGACCATTATCGACCCGCGAACCACCTTGGCGAGTGCACGCGACCCCGAAACGGTGCTCTACCGCGTGAAGCAGTAGCCTTTACCGCACTACTGAATTATTATCTAGGAGAAAGTATGGAAATCGGGGAATATTTTCTTATATGCCTTTTAGTGAGTGAAGCATGAGCAGAGGCGCAGCAAGCCGCTCAGATCCAACAACCCGCTGTGGAAGTTTTTAGGACTTGCCGTCGTCATCGTTAAAAACACGAACAACATCACGGTGGGATCCAAGATCTTTTCTTCTGGGGATCATTTTTGCGCCGCTGTCTCGGTGATGAGTTCGCTTTTTCGCTCGTATCCCCGCCAGGTACGTAGTTCTGCAACTCAAACAATTGCTGTCACGTTCCTCTAGTCCGGGGTAGATCTACCAGGTATACATGCGTTGTATTTCTCTTTTTTTGAAAAATTCTTGTGTATACCAAGTGTATACTGAAGTTTTTTTTTTTTTTTTTTTTTTTTTTTTTTTTTTTGTGTTTTTCGTTTGAAACGTACATATTTAGTATGGATGTGAATCTAGGTCATATTGTTTGCGCTTTTCTTGCGTAAAGTGAAGCCAAATAGCGTATTTTTTTGCCTCCGGCGGCGCCTTCAGCGGGATCTTCGGGAGGCGCCTCCGGCGGGCCCTCCGGGAGCGCCTCCAGCGGGGTCTCCTCGCCCGGGGGGGGACTTTTCGGCTCGCTTCGCTCGCCTGACTTTTGTCGGCAGGTCGGCTGGCTTCGCCGACTTACCTACTAACGTCAGCTTTAAATAGTCAGCTTCGCCGACTAGCGACTAGTTACTATTAGGACTTTAGTATTGAACGTAAAGAGGGCATATTGGGAAGAAGGAGGGAACAAGGACAACAAATGGAGTATTGTGGATAAATCTTGGCGGGAAGCAGACATAGAAGCGGGTGTTAGACTGTACGCATAGGTTTCCTTGGTTTCCGTGGTCTTCTGCTTTTGGGAGTGTTATGAGTGATCAACGCTGAAGATCATGCTGCACATCATTGTCGCATGGCAAAAATAATAATAATTAGTCGTGAAATGAAACCGACTCACAGCCCTAACAACAGTAGTGGACAGACACTGTTAGTGGATCTTCCTAAGGTAGCTAATTAGGCACTCTGATTGGCCAAGCAAGCACTGACCACTGGCATAGGGTTTGGGTTAGGGTTAGGGTTCGATCTGAGGGTCAACATACTATTAATACTACCCATGACAGTAGTTACGCTGTAGTCGGCAAATTCATTGGTAAAGAGTGGGAGGGGGGGGGGGGGGGTCGAATGGAGATTGCGTCGCGTGTAGTTGCAGTTTGGACACGGCATAACATGCTGTAAGGGATTTTTTTAGGTGTACCTCTTCGGACTTGTGTATCCTTTCCCTGCTAAGTGTACGTGTTCTTTAGGATTCTCTGATGGCTCTAGCACTTTTGTGACCACGGGCCGTGATCTTGCTATCATAGATCAGACTATAGGGATTAGCAACTGAAACGAGTTTAATGTGAAGAAAAACAACAACAACAACAACAACAACAAGACAAAACCCCCATTATAAAATCCACTATAATCCTTTGTCCACCCCTCCCTAATAATAAGGTGGTGCCCATCTCTAATTACAACACACGCAGACAGTATACGACAGCGTGTGTTACCCACAGCAGGTACCTGGTACCTGGTACCTGGTACCTGGTATATACATACGCATTTCATATTTTCACGTATTGTTTATTTATTATTATACGTACGGTTCTTTGAAATCCCGGCAGAAAGCGCCAACAAAAGATAGAAAATAGCCCAAGAAGAAGAAACGGAAGAAGACCAACAAAAAAGAGAGAGTCCGAAGACACGGGACCTGTTCACAAAAAAATGAATACAAACGAACACGACAAAAATTCGAGGAATAGTGCCTTTGACAAAAATCTGGAGTTTCGCGGAACGGAAAGAAAATCTGGGGGGAAGGGGATGGGGGGTGTGGGGGGGGGGGCGTACTCATTCGTTGCTTGCCTTCTTAGTTAGTCATTTGACCATTGCCTCCCATTCGAGACGGAGCACGGGGGGGGGGGGGGGGGCGATATATGGGCTAAGACCCTTAAAAAAAAAGGTTATAGCCCATATACAGGGGGGGAACAGGGCGGCGGTGGCGGCGGGGGGGGGGGTTCCAGGAAGAGGGAAGGAAATACAATTCATTTCTAATAGTTTTATTTAAATACCTGGTACGAACCATTATTAATAATAATATCCTTGCCATTCGACAATATTATAGTGAATGTGCGTGTAGCAGAGCTTCTTCTCAACATAAATCGCTCATAATATTAGCACTCACTCCACGCTCACTCGGTGCTTCATTGTGAGCATAGTACGAGATAGAAGGGAACGACGGTGCTCCGTCTCGAAAGGCATGCATGCATGCGTGGCCAATATGATGTGGTCAGAAAAAATGACGAAGTTCAGGCGAGCAACACAAACATATTATATATCATATGTACATATACATAATACATGTGATGAATGAGTATACGCCCTCCCCTCTACTCCGTCTCGAGTCTCGAAAGGGGTGCTCGTGCGCAATGGATATTATGGTAAAAAAATGACTAGGAAGGCAATCAACAAATAAATGAGTACGCGTAACACACCCACCACCCCCCCCCCCCCCCCCCCCCGCGTGCGGGCAGAGAGAGGGCATACATAGACTCAGCGCGCGTAAATACGCCCTGCAGGGCGGATTTATGAGATCTGCCTCGCTTTTTTGTACTGTTTTTAGTGGGGAATATTTTTTTACATCTTTTTTTTCAATTCAACACCAGCTCTAACCCTTAAGTTAAACCCCCAACCACGACATCGATTGGTATATCGTCGTTGGGGGTTAGGGTTAGGGTTAGGGTTAGGCGTGTTATTTTATAGTGTTAACCTTTACAGGACTGGAGTCCCGTTTTGGGTACAAATTACTTAGAATTAGAGAGGATTGTCCCCAAAACGGGTCTGTCTGCAGTCCTAAAAGGGTTAAATACATAATAAAAAAATGTAAAAACATGTTTTATTTTTTTATTTTTAGACCAATAAGCCCCACATGCACATTTTTTTAGTAATAGTAAAGAAGAAGAACAGAGACCACCAAATGAACGTAATCTCGGGAGTTGCCACATGTTGCCATCGCCCGCCCCGTCTCCCACGAAAACCAAGACTGAAATGAATACGCGGTACGCGTTATACGCGTAAATACGATGCCTACGTTCGTCCCGTACACCCGTGGGACGTGTTGTGTGTTGTCTTCACATCCCAGGTACTAATACGAAGGGAAGTTTCAAATCGAATCGATTTCAAATCGATTTTTTTTTTTTAATGAATCGAATCGTTTTTTTTTCCGATTTGAAGTGAAAATACGGTTTCTTCTTTCAACTGCCCGACCTTCCACCTTTCACCCAGTGCCAAACCCTTGCTCGTCAACACCACGAGTAGAGCCCCGTACAATTAATAGATGGTCTTCTTCCTTCCTGCCTCGAACCCTTCCCAACCTCTGTCTCTCCAGCTCAACCAACTGCACTACCATGATTGTGACGGTGAGGGTTAGACGCACCGGAGATGGAATGTCGCGTATTGCGTCTTCCGGCCTGAGTTCAGCAAGTTTCTTGTCTGTTCTCCACTCAAGCGTCTCGGATAGTATTTGGTCCATAGCGTCGGCTGCGTCGTCACGAACGAGTAGCGCAAGGTAGCAGACTGCGTTGAAATCAATAGCTGCTTCAGACGTACCCTCGGGTGCGTGCAAGCGGATGCGTGATCGGAAACTAGCCATGAGCTCAGGAACGTCCTCGGTAGGTGATCCGACGAGTACGTACTTGATAAACCTTTCCCGATCCCCTCTTTCAATCATGCCAACGATTCAATACCTCTCCACAAACCCCAGATTTCCTTCGTTCAATCTTCCACTTTGTGTCCTATCGTGTGAAACCACGTATGTTCCGTATGTTCTAGGGTTGTAACCCGGCTGGGCGAGAACCGGGTGCGGGTACCCGGCCCGGCCGAGACCGGAACCGGACCGGTCCAAGTCTGCGACCCGCGGGTATCTGTGCCCCGGGTAACCGGGTACCCGGGTACCCGGGTACCCGGTTCTACGATATACGGAGCCCCTCAAAACGTACGGAGCCCCTCAAAACTTGCTGCGCACAGCGCACAACGCTAGGGTTGCACCCCGTCTGACTGAGAACCGGGTACCCGGTGGCGGGTACCCGGAACCGTCGGAACCGGAATCGGACCGGAACAAATAAATTTACCCCGGGTATTTGGACTCCGGGTACCCGTTGATTGTGCTTTACGGAGCCCCCAAGACTGGGATATAAGTTGATTTATACATACACTGTGCCCCTAGACTCTCCTTTTTCCTTTCCTCCTACGAGTACAGCCTTCGCACAACACGCGACTAGGGTTGCATCCCGTCTGACTGAGAACCGGGTACCCGGTGGCGGGTGCCCGGAACCGTCGGAACCGGAATCGGACCGGAACAAATAAATTTACCCCGGGTATTTGGAGAGGCAGCCTTCTGCCTTCCATCTTCTTTCTTTGGCATGATTCATCGAGAGAATAGACGAAATGCAGTCATTCCCTCCCACCGTCCGCCTTACCGCGCCGCTTGCAGACCGTTCAGGCCGGCTGAAACGCTAAAAGGGGAGAAGATAGTGCGAGTCTTGCTCTCCCACCTACCTCCTTACCACGTCGTTTGAGTACCTTTCCGCTTTCAGGCCGGTAAAAGCAAGCGGGGGGGGGTAAATACGGTATGATACCCCGGGTACCCGGGTACTCGGGTACCCGGGTACCCGGGTCCTCCGACCCGCCGGGTACCCGGTCCGGGCCAGTCTGAACCCCTCAAAACCGGGCCGGGTACCCGGTCCAGAATTCTGAGGCCGGGTTACAACTCATATTCCGGTCCGATTCCGGTTCCGACGGTTCCGGGCACCCGCCACCGGGTACCCGGTTCTCAGTCAGACGGGATGCACCCTAGTCGCGTGTTGTGCGAAGGCTGTAGGAGAAAAGGAAAAAGGAGAGTCTAGGGGCACAGTGTATGTATAAATCAACGTTTATCCCAGTCTTGGGGGCTCCGTAAAGCACAATCAACGGGTACCCGGGTACCCGGTACCCGGGTCCCGGGGTCCAAATACCCGGGGTAAAATTATTTGTTCCTGTCCGATTCCGGTTCCGACGGTTCCGGGTACCCGCCACCGGGTACCCGGTTCTCAGTCAGACGGGGTGCAACCCTAGCGCTGTGCGCTGTGCGCAGCAAGTTTTGAGGGGCTCCGTATACGTTTTGAGGGCTCCGATATCGTAGAACCGGGTACCCGGGTACCCGGGGCACAGATACCCGCGGGTCGCAGACTTGGACCGGNCAGGGATGCTACGTCAGCAGGACAAGTGGAGATTCCCCGGACAACATCCAGCACAGCCCTGACTAGGTGCACCCTCGGGGTACTAAACGTGCGGGAAGCAGGTGATGAGCTACCTTCTCTTCCGACGGCGGGGTGGACCCCCGGGGCCCAAAACGCGTTGGAGGCAGGGGGCGATTTGCCTCCTTTTCCGACGACGGCGGTATCCACAACGGAGGAAACGGTCCCGGCGGCGGAGAGCGGTCCGCAAGCTGGGGGGCAGGTGGAGCAGGGAGGCGCCGCTGGGAGTGCCGTAGAAAGCCGTCAGACCGAGGGGGGTAGGGAGGCCGCGCTAGCGGGACAAGTGGAGATCCCCCAGGCACGGCCCAGTACCGCTTCGGCAACATTGGCAACGGCAACGTCCCCTCGGTTAGCTGGAAGCTCATCGCCTTCATGCGAAGGCCGCCAAGGTGGAATGGGGGAAAATATTGGAGGTTCCTGTCCAAGTGCTGCGCTGCCTCTGCCTCCGGCGGCGGGGACGACACCACCGGGAGGAGAAACTTTGGCGTCGCGGGAAAGGGGACAGGTGGATCAGGGAAATGCTGCTGTAGTAGCCATGGCAAACCTCCAATCAGCAAGAGACAGGGATGTCACGCCGTCGGGAAGCTCGGAGGTCCCCCCGACACCGCCCAGCGCCACCCCAGCAACACCTGGGGATACTTCCTCTGAACCTGGTAGCGCAGCCGGGGAGGGGGGGGGCACAAGAGGCGGACGAGGCCGACCGCGTGGGTCTGGGAGGGGGTCACGAGCGGCAAGCACTGGGAGAGGGGCCGTCACGAACCGGGGAATAATCCCTCGACCCGGGTAGTGAGCCACCCCTGGCTCCTGAACCGAGAGGGGGCAGCGCGCCGCCCTCGGCTCCTGGGTCGAGAGCGGGCAGCGAGCTTCCCTCGGCTCCTGGATCGAGAGAGGGCGGTGGCGAAGAGAGAGAGCTCCCCAGGGAAGGAGGAGGCAGCGAGGGAGGAGGACAAGCATCGGGGAGCGGAGGGCGACTCCGTGCATTCATTGGCGCCAGCCAAGACGGCGTGATGTGCGGGGGGTGCCGAGCGGCAGTTGCTCGGGGGCACAGAGTGGTAGGGCTGCCGTGTGGAAACCAGCATGTTATGCACGCGCGGTGTGTGGTGGAAGCTATCCGAAGGGGTGGGTCACACGCACAACTCACTTGCGCTACACGTGGGTGCACAGCCCGCCATGGGAAACGGGAATCACTGGAGGTAGCAGTTCAGGCTGATCCTGGACTCCGCGTTACGGTCGCAAGACTTGGAGGAAGGCCGGACAACAACTGCGATGAACGGAGGGAAGAATTATGCTACCCTTGGAGGGAAGAGTTATGTTAGGAGTAGCAGGGCCACTCGATGACGTTTTCCCTTGAACATCTCCAGCAACGTTTCATCACCGTTGTTAAGGTGCAGCCGGGGCTAGCTACTGCCCACGCCAAGCTTCTCACCCGCGTGCTTAGTCTCCTAAACCACGCCCTCGGAGCGAATCGGCCAAACAGACACTCCGAGACGCCGAGTTTCGCTCCTGAGGGCCATCAAACCGTGGTACATCGTGCCAGCACTGCTGCTACACTCGCAGGACAGCCGCGTGAAGCGACGCGAGAGATTCGCGTCTGTCGAACGTGGCGATATCACCCCTATTCTCCCGTGGTTGATGGAGTACACCAGCCGAGCATCGACACGGCTCAGGGGCCCTACCTACGAAGCCACAGACGCGGCCAAGTACAAGAGAGCGTCGTCAGCCTGTTACCACCCGGGCGGGGTGTCAGTGGCAGCACGCGGTCTTCTCGCGGAACTGCGCGCGCCCGGCGACGAGGTGACATGGGAACGGGTGAAACCAAAAATCCCGGGGGAAGACCGTGCTTCCGTCTCCGAGTCGGCTGCTGCAGCGGTGGCAGCAAGCTCCACGGAACCGGAGGAAGGGAGTATTCCCAACTGGCGTCCGGACGAGGAATTCGATCCGCAGGTGGCCCTCGACGTCATCGACTCCCGAAATGCGCTATCAGGCGCGGGGAGTGACGGTCTACGCTTCTCACACCTGCATTCGATCATCAGGACCGGCTTCGGTCGCGAGAAGTTTGGAGCTACAGTAGCATCGAGGCCTTCTGGAGGCGGATCTTCGACGACCCCGGTGCATTTCCGCCGGAATTCTGGCAGCTCTTCTTGCAGTCCAACCTCACCGCCTTGGGGGAAAAATGCCGCCCCGTATGTGTAGGTATGACGTGGAGACGTCTTCTCGCAGCCGGGACTATGCGGCAGTGGCGGCCACGGCTGGAAGAGATTAATCGTGAGGCAAGGCAGTTAGGGGTAGGGGTTCGAGGGGGGGTGGAGCAGGTAGCTCTACGCGCCCGGGTGCACCATGAGGCAAGAAACTGGCTCATCCTAACCGACTGTTCCAACGCCTTCAAAACGGTGAAACGGACGGCAGTGCTTGCCGAGGCGGCCACTTGCGTGCCCGCGCTCACGCCGTTCATCGCAAAATGCTACGTCGAGAGGCCCGCCCCTGTGTTCTTCCAAATGGATTCGGGGGAGCGGCGAAAGATCGAATGTTCCAGCGGAGTGCAGCAAGGGGACGCCATGGGCCCGGCGCTGTTCTGCATGCCATTGCTGCCAGTACTGAAGCGGGTCCGCGAGGAGTTCGAACCCAGGGGTGTTGAAGCCTTTGAATACCTCGACGACATCAGCATCGGTATGTCAAGAGATCACACCGAACACTGTGAGAGTAGTGCCCTTTTTCCAACACGAGCTGTGCGAAATAGGCATCAAATTTAACCCCAGCAAGACGGTCGCTTTGCCCCCAAAAGGGCATGTGCCTACGCCGGAAGAGATTGCACTTCTGGGAGGCATCGGTGTTCGCATTGCGGAAGGGGGTGGGGTAAAGGTGTTTGGCGTGCCCGTAGGCAACGATGCATTCGCGGTGAAAAGCGCCGTGGAAATAGTCCGAGATGGGGGGGCAGAGCAACTCGCGCGCATCCTGCCGGGTATGCCGGACAAGCAGTCGGCGAACCTCATCGCCACCAGCTCAATGGTACAGCGGACCTCCTACATTGAGCGGGTAATGGACCCGGAGCTGTCACTACCCGCGTGTCAGCGGGCAGACACTAGCGCGATGTGGATGCTAGAGCGTCTTCTCGAGATTCCAGGGACAACAGATGAATCGTCGATCTTTGCGGACGGATGCCCGGCGGACCGGTTGACGCTGCAGCCCCACCAGAGAGCGCAGGCGAGCCTCTCCACGGGGGCCGGGGGGTTTGGACTGTCGTCGGCTGAATCAAGGAGAATGTCAGCGTCCATCGGGAGCTTAGTGGCGACGGTGCCAGAGGTCCTTGCTGACCTCTCCGGTCCATTGGGAGAAAAAGTCCGAAGGGAGCTGCCCAATTCCGACCTCGTTCGCCGCATATTGAGTAGCGTCAGGGACCTTGGCGACATTCACGGCGTATCGGAGGAGGCAATGGCGAACGTGGTCCCGGAAAGCTGGCGGAACAGGGCATTCCGCACGAATGACGATGGAGTAGCGGGACAGTCTGATGTGGAGGTACTACCGGCACATGACGCCCAAACGATCAGCTCCCACAAGGCGCAGCACAAGCTGGGGCAGCAGGTGAACCGGGTACGGTACCAACGGTACGTTGCTTCCCTGGACCACCTCCCCGAGGCAGCAGGACCGTCGGAACCGAACGACGTGTTCGGGGGAATCGAAACAAGAGATCTTGCCAAGGCTCGGCAACGGAGCCTATCGGGACCAGGCGCTGTCGCCTGTTTGAGGGCAAGGCCTGTGGACCCGGCACGAATCATACCGGCTTCGGAGTTCGTGTCTATGGGACGGCGCTTCCTGGGAATGGAGGATCCCCTAGCGGCGAGGTGCCCCTGCTGTGAAGCGACGGATGTCAACACGCGTCACGCACGCACATGCCACCGAGCAGGCGCGCAGGTAAACCAGCATCAGCCGCAAGTCCACGCGCTGTCCCGCACCTTCAAGCGGTTATCCATCCGCCATCAAGTGGAAAGCGGAGCGCCCTTCAACGCCGACAGGAACCTCCGCATGGATATAGTGATCGAGAGGGGAGGCCTCCGAAACGCTACAACGTCAGAGTACCGCAACAAGGCGATACTCCTCGACATCACGCATGCAGACCCCCAAACGAGGGTCCACATGCGGGCTGGCAGCGCTGATCGAGACGGATCAGCTGCCTCCACTTCTGAGGCGTGAAAGCGCAACCACTACGCTCGTGCAGGACAGGTGTCCTTCGACGAGCGCAGCCATAAACTTGTCACCCTTGCGGTGGAATTTTTTAGCTTTGCACGCCTCGGGAAGGAAGGTAGCGAGTTCATCGACCAGCTGGCGGTGAGCATCGTCGGAGGAACGGACGGGGGGTCCTTATTTATCAAGAAAAGGGGTCTGTAAGGAGCACCTTTTCCAGGTCATATCGGTAACCACCCAGGTCGCGATCTCACGCCGGGTGCACCGATACAAGCTCGCCCTGCGAGACCAGCAGGCCGCCAGGGGGGGAAGGGAGGAGGAGGGAGGATTACTTCCCATGGCGTGGGGGTGGAATGTAGATGCGGAGTAGGAAGCACGGCGAATAGATATATAGCAGGTTCAATATTTGGGTAAAGGGTGCGTATTCTATTGAGTACACGCAGAGGAGGAGAAGTGGTTGAATGCGAGTGGTGGTGGTATTCGACGAATTGTGTCAGCTTTTTCATTCTGAATGAATAAATAACGCCCTGCACATTGTCGGAAGGCAAATCATATAATAATGTACAGTAGATTTACGCTCCCCACGAAAAGGCCCAACAAAATATATGTACGGGTCTCGATCTGTGTACCGAAATATAAGGCAATTCTGGACAAATAACATCGTGTACCAGGTATATAGGTATATCATACGTCGTATACGTAAAGATTAAACTACGAGTAAATTGTTTTACTATTTCGTACCAGAAATAGGGCCAGATATAGCGAAGGCGTCCAGAACAGTTTTTTCGGCACCTAAACTATCTAAAATGGTCAGAATGAAAAAAAAACGGAGCACTACTACTGCTATGATCGCTGGACGATTTGGCACCAAAAAACTTTTTTTTCTAATTTTTTCCAGAAACCTACGTACGACGATATATTTAACTATTTTTAGTATTAATAATAACAATATCTGGTCCCATTAACTGCGGTCCCCGATAATATTTTAAATAATAGTATAATACATGATGCGAGTGTAATACGATCTGTGAGCCAAAAAACAACATATATATGATACCTGGTACCTGGTATGATCCCCGCGTCGCGGATAGTCTCTCCTTCACATACTCAAATTGGATTGAATTTCATAGTCTCACTGCGTGCAGTCCACAGCCAAACGACAGACGACAGACGACAGGCAATAACAGACGACACAGACGACAGACGACAGCCGACACAATGTTGTTGCTGCTGCTTTTTAGTTCTCCCCACTCGTACTTAAATAACTTGATGATGAGGTGTTTTTCGTCGTTTTAATAGGTGGGAAACGGAGGTAAAAAATACAGTTTAAAAAATGTAATTATTTGTCAGAAGTCGCGTCAAAATCTAAATTGAGAATGAACAAAACAAATACGTATTATTATGAAATAATATAAAAAACGGACAACAAACAGTAAGTAGTGTCTATATATTAGGGTGCGAAGTGTATATGACGCATTATATCGACAGGAGGAGTAGTAGTAGTAGTGTTCGATGGCGTGGGCCAACACATCTGATGCACAGCGTGGTATATATCATGATATACGAGTGAGTATGTGTCATGTGTCATACATCATCTGTAGGCAAGCTTGCTGTAGGTACAAATATTACACTTACTTACATATATACGAGTCTCGTAATGTCGCAAAAAGTGACGAGAGAACTACACCGAAAACAATCAAAACTTCTACTTTGTAGAACAAGAAAAATTATCACGCAGCCCTCGGAGTTGAGTATTACCCACTCAATCGATCAAACTCACAGCTGGCGGGCTCGTTTTTTTTGCTATTGTACGGAGCAAAATATACAGATCATAGTACGTGATTTACAGACAGCAGTAGTATTAATAGTAGTAGGAGGAGCAGGTAGTAGTAGTACTAGTAGATCTCTAGATTGCTGTTGAGCAGTAGGATCTGCCTAATATCGATATACGAGTGAGTACAGATCTGAAACAGAGAACACATGTATGTATGTATGTCCTGAGCATGCAGATCACACGGGTCCCACACCCGGCAACACAGACAGATAGATAGATCTTGCTTTGACTTTTGAAAGAGAGCTTTTTGATACTCGTATCGATGATCTATCTGTCAGTTTGTGTGAAAGAAGAAATAAAAGGATAAAAAATCGTTTTTTTGTTTTCGTTTTTCGTTTTTCGTTTTTTGTTTTGTTTTTTCACAGCAGTTTTGATCATTTTTGTTTTTTTTGCCTCTTCATAATCTACAAAATCGCACGGCTTTCCCGAGCAAAGCACGAGAAGAGTCGTAGAAAGTGGGTAGCAGCCGTAGAGAGTACGCTTTCAGAAAAAAAAACGAAAAAATCACGTATCGTCATCATATACTGGTATTAATAGCAGAGAGACAGACAGGGAAGCACCACATTTCTTTACACATCCGACACCCCCCACCCCTTTGCTGTGCGGGCGGCGAACCAGTTGAGTCCCGTCTCGAGGAGAGAGCAAAGCGCCCGAAGAGAAGGAACGCCTTGCTTGTTTTGCTGCTGGCCATGCGGTTGCGGACGGCGCTCGCGGCGCTTGCTTGGTCGTCGGCGCTGCCCGCCCAGTTTGCCAACGCCATCTCCGGCCATTCTTCTCCTCCTGCTGCTGCTGCTGCTGCCGCTGCTGCCGCTGCTCCGCGCCGGCGGGTACTCCAGGCCTCCTCGAATGACACCGTGATCTTCGGGGTGATCGACCTGCTCACCTCGGAAGCGCTTGACGCTTGCGCTTCGAGCTGCGTCAAGGGAATCGCTGATGCCTTCGGCGTCACCGAGGCCAGCGTGGGCTGCGTCTGCCCGGACAACGAGTCGTCGTCAAGACGACAGCGGCGGCTCTTCGAGTGGGACGGGCCGGACAACTACCACCATGATGATGGTGTGCTCTCGAAGGCGACAGCAACGCTTTTCTTGTCAGGACCCCAGCTGCCTGCGGGGGCAACGAGCGGGCGCGCGCCGGGGAGCAGGAGGTTGCGGGGATTGGCAGCGCTGGAGCAGAGGGTCCGGGTAGCTTTCTCGGCGCGCGTTGCTGGAGGGAGCGCCGGCGGCGCGGCCGCGCTGGATCTTTTGTCCAAGAAAGGGAGGGAGGCTGTGGCATCGGCGTTTGGAGTCGAGGAAACCGAGGTCAGTCGACCCCTATATGTATCGGCGCAAATAAACGCAACACTCATTCACAACCTGTACGTACGTAGACTCTTGTGTTCCCGCAGAGCCCAGGAGCTGTGGTGCTTGGGCAGGGAGAGAGTGCAGACTATTGTGTTCCCTGAGTTGATCGGCGAGATGCAGATGGCGGGCAAGAGGCCATGTTCGATGCCCGTTAAGAATTTGCCCAGAGGGCAGCGGAGGACAAGGAGACGGTAGTAGTAGCGCGGGCTTTTTGTTTTTTGTTTTTTCATGATTTCCATCGAGCCAAAATATACCAAACCAAACATAGAGCAGCAGTAGTTTTTTTTCTCCCAACAAACCGACCCAGTCTTCCGCGTTATATACAAGAGTTTCGTAGACCTTCTCTCCCTGCCGTACACCCAGCATGCGAGCACGAGTCGGTCCGATGCATGTCGCGGTCAATCGACCGAAGCTTGGCCCGCTCCACTGCTGTCCGCAGCTATTCTCTGCTCTGCCCTGCTGCGCTCTGCTCTCGTGGGCTGCTCTCCGAAAGTCAAGTTCTGTCTCATTATTTTTGGCGGAACCACGACCGCCCCTGCCTGTAATTTACGTAGTTCCTCCCCTTTTCTGTTCTACCCTCCCCTGCGAGGTCCTCTATTGGAGACCTTGAGCGTACAGCATCAGCCCGCGTATACGATGGAACACAGCAGAGACAGACGGAACCTTTCGAGATATATTCGTTCACGTATACCTTTGCGGTTGCCCTACCCTTGTTAATACACCCGGCCGGGTACTTCATAGTCTTTAATCCTAGGACGAGAGTCGTTGAAGTCTGCCGTGAAATGGACCTTTTGAGGCAAGCAAGGGCATGGATCTACGAAATTTCAGGTTGATGTCTACGCGTGTGGGTGATGCAGGGTGGTGCTGATGGCTTGGGGTTCGTCCGCTTGAAGCCTCTCCTTTCGCTTGAGATCGTGGATATACTTGCGCAGCAGTGCGGTGTACTCCCGTGCTCCTGCGATATGCACGGCTGTTCGACGAGTCGACGGTCGATCACACACGCGTTGACTAAAACGAGCTTCTCGCACCGGTACTCGTACTGCTGCTGAGGTATACGTACAGGTAACAAAAATGGCAACCTGCTGTGTCGCCTTCTGTCGTCGTGTGTAGTACAGCAGTAGTAGTGTGTTGCAGCAACAGCAGCAGCAGCACGTAGTCTACTGCTGCACGTATGATACCATACGAGTATGTTGTCTTGTTTTGTTTCTCCTCCGGCGCTATTGATAACAAAGCAGCAGCTGTTGATCACGGTGAACGAACGCGAACGGTGATGACGATGATAATGGCAAACTGAAAATAGAAACGAGAAACTGAAAGCTGAGAGAAGAAAGCTGAAATATTGGAAACTGGGAAGAAACTGGTATCATACTGGAAACTGGGAAGGAAACTGCCAACGCACCCCTCCGTCCCTCTCCCTTTTGCTTTTCTCATTCTCACGCGAGTTGGTTCGTCGTTTCATCTACCACCTGCCATCCTCCCGCGATATCAGTACAGCAGCAGTATCATCACATCATATAATATGATAAGGATGCACAAAAAAAACAAAGGCCGAACGCTAAACAGAAATCAGACCGGCTTGATGAATGATAAACGCCATCGTCGATGATGATATGATGATATCACTCGCACTCCTTTGTCGGCCCAAGTCGCCTTCTGTGCTGCTTTCCGCTCTGTTCTGAAATATAAGCACCGTTTGAATATTTATATTTAATACAAACGGTGTTTATATTTCGGTACAGCGTAAGTGTATGATGCTCTATTAATAGCTGTAAATGAAAACGCAAACTGTCGTGTAACCATTTTCCCAGCTGTAATGAAAACGCAAACTGTCGTGTAACCATTTTCCCAGTCGTTGCCTGTGGTATGCCTGTCCAACCAACTCCTATTACTCGTACAAGTATTTTTCAATGGGCAAAAAGCTCAAAACGAATTAAAGTACGTGGGGCAAACCCCGTGTATATACGAGTACTGCTGCTGTATGTAATCCTTGGCAAAACAGAAGCTGCTGTGGGGAAACTGCCAAAACCACCACTGCTGGGCAAAAACAAAAACCTGTGGGGAAACTGCTCAAACTCCCTCGACTTTTCGCAAAAACCCAATCTGTGCTTGTGTAGGTTTGTACGAGTACGTACATATAGTTTGTCGAAGCAGCAGCAAGCAGCACAGCAGCAGTAAAACAGACCCGCAGGTTCTTTCTGTCTTTGTTTTGCATCACTGCTGTTCGTGAAGCAACTGCTGCTATTAATATCAAAAGCTCAGTTATATGCTTCTACGAGTACGAGTATATATTTCAGGTACCACTTTGTCCCTAATTATAAGAGTCGTTTGAATGAATTATTTATATACAACCGATCCTTATATTTAGGGACAGATGGATATATGAATGAATGTACGAGTACGTACCTCGTACATATGAATACGACTTTCCAGGTAATATATACCTCGTATATAACTTGGAAGTTGTGTCGGCTGATTCTTGCGGCATGGGCATCGGTATCATAGTGAACACACCTCGAACAGATCATCAACAGATCATCGACTCCCACAGTTCATGATCTAGACCTTTCAAGGCAAAATCTATTGCTGATCTTGTATGATCTATACGATTTGTATGATTTGTATGATTTGTATGATCTTTATGATATTTATGATCTGTATGATCTGTATGATCTTTAGGATCTGTATGATCTACCTCATGTTGCCGGGTGGGACCCTTATATTCCGCGTGGTCTAGCACAGATAGTGTCCTGGGCTGGATCTGTATTTTTGCAAATCCTGCACAACCTCTCACAACTGCACGTGAAAAACTAGATGATCTATATACGTAGATCATGATCTATCTGTAGATTATCTTATCTGTACATAGATGATCTCATCTGTAGATTATATTATCTGTAGATGATCTTACCTGTAGATGATCTTATCTGTAGATGATCTGTCCGAGGTGTGCATAATTTGCAGTTTTCAAACTCTACTTTACCAGTTTATCCTGAAATATTAGGCACGTTTGATTAATTAATACGGTGTTGGTTAGAGAGCTGTCCGTTTCTGCTCACGTAATGCTTCTATACAGTACTTTATTTCGAGAGTTTCTCATTTTGACGGCGCCAAAAAAGTGAGTGCCCTTCCGGTATTTGCCGAAGCCTTTTTTTACTTGATTAGACACTTGTTTTTGTCCGCGGCGCAACTTCACGTTCCCCAGCATTTTTTTCTTTTATTTCTGGGGAAGTGCTGCCAGCAGCTGCCATTGTTGCTGCTGCTGCTGCTGATGATGTGACCGTCACAATGCTTCTGCGGCTTCCGATTCGGCCGGGCCCAAGGGCCTTTCTCTCTCTGTCTCAGGGAGGCCCTTCGCTCAGCGTTATCCGCGGCAGTACTGGACGAAGCATGATGTCATAGTAGATCTTCCTAAGGTAGCTATCACAGAAGGCACTCTATTAGTTGGCTTCGTAAGGGTATGTTTTACGCGGGGCGATCAACTTGGAGTCTTTCCCAGCCACAGCATCCCGAGTCAACCTAGAGTCTTTCCAAGCTCACCATCCACGCCGGCGGATTCAACCTAGAGTCTTACCAAGCACAGAATCCCAGCACTTGACCACTGGCATGGGTTAGGGTTAGGGTTCGGGTCGGATGGTCGGCTTCACGCGTCTAGCACAAAACCCCCGTAAATATCTACTATCAAGTGTGTTCACCCCTCCGTCCGAGGAGAGCCTAGAGGGCCTGGCGACGATTGGTTTGGCGATGTTCATGGCGATTTTTTTTTAGCAAAACATCGTAGAAAAACGTTCGTAGTAAAGGTGTTGCCTGCTCCTCGCGCTTGCTTGCGTCAAATGTCGTATATACAGGCATCGATCAGTGTTGGACATATGCTTCCAGTACTCGGGAGTATCGAGTACATTTCGTGCTCCGAGTACTGAGAGTAATATTATAGAGTTCTGGCGGCCTGAGTACTGCGAGTACTGGGAGCATGAGCGGGTGCAGACCGAGTACGAGCAGTACCCGCAGTACCGAAACCTGAAATTATTTTGAGTACAGGCACTACGTATCAATACCCGCAGTACATAACCTCAAAATACTGCGAGTACTCTAAGTACTCCAATTGCCCGCGCCGAATGTAAGTTGCTCCAACTACCACTCGTGGAACCATCTGTGAGTACTTTCTGCAAGAAAATTGGCTCGGCATTATCGGCACGGGGCACAGATGGTGTACTTCATACTCCGAGTATACTGGGCATATTGAGAGTATCTTGGTACTGCAAGTACTCGCAGTACTCGCACTCGCAGTACTCGCACTCGCAGTACCAACGCACGAAATGCTGCCAGTACTTGCAGTACCCGAGGTACAAAACCCCAAAACACGTGAAATAGAAGGAGTATCCACAGTAACGAACCCCCGAAATACTGCGAGTCGGAAAGTATACGCGGAACAGAACCCTGAAATACTGCGAGAACTCACAGCAGTATCAACAACAGTAGTACATGAACCCGAAATACTGCGAGTACACGAAGTACCTGCAGCATTTGTTTTGGATTATATTCTACGTTACTCCAGGTACTGGGAGCATCTGTTCAGTGTTATTGCAATAAGATTGCAGGACCAGACAGGGGTATTCAGTATTGCTCTGTGATATCCTACTGCTCATGTAGGCCAACGTGAAGCTAGAGAAGGCTGCTGCTACACTATATACTACGTACATTCGGCCACCATATGCTATATGGTGAACAAGGCTGCGTTCCGCTGCGCTCGCTCAAGGAAGCAGATACTGCGCTTACTCGTAGAACAAAGTGTAAACTCACAGACAGAGGGCAAAGGACGCTCACGACTTGGTCGAATGGGCGGCTTGCACATGCCAAAAACTCAGTGGTGCAGGGAAAACCATGCTGGGCCTTCTCGAGATGTTGTGCTCAGAAGAAGCAGGTTCAAAAATAGGTGTCGTCAAATGTCCATTGCAGTAGCAGTAGTACTGCGCGTACTGTAAAGTAATCGTATCGCATCAGATAATACGTACGTACGACGTGAACATTTTATGTCAAGGAAAAACTCCACGATCAATCCTGAGAACCAGTCTTGAGACTTCCCAAATCGACATAAAATATAGTAACCCACACATAACTGAAAAAAAACTCATGCACTAATTCCAAGTAGTTTGTCCCCAAATTCGTGAGACCAGTTCTTAAGGGGTTAAAAAAAACGAAACCGAGCAATAAAGATGTGTTTTCATATTTTACCCGTCGGCATTTAAGAGCTGGGGTCGCCAGAGGCGAGATAATTGCCGAGGGTGTCCTCCGAAGCACTAGAGATACCTGTCCTCGGGAGGGGGGGAAACGTCTGTAAAAAAGTCTGTAAAATTTAAAATTAATCATATTGTGCGTATCTAGGGCCATGCCTGCTATATACGAGTGAGTGTATACCGGGTATGTTTTGCAGTTCGTGCGTGCCGGTACAGCTGCAGCTGTGCTCGTCGTATCATACATGTATCCGAGCTTTTATGACTTTTCTTAGAAAATGCGCAGTCGGCGACTTTTGTGCTTCGTTGGCAAACGTTGACGTTCGTTGCAGCCACCACTGCTTCTTAATCATGATACATACCAGGTATATACTACTAATATTATTAATAGTCTTGATAGTATAACCCCATGTTGAACATGGAACGTTGACGGTGCACTGACTCGGATTTTGACGTTGAAATTTGAAGGTTGAATGGCATATATTATATACCAGGTATACAATATGTATGTACCAGGCACCAGGTTTATGCAGCCAGTTGATACCAGGAGTATCATACACACTACTCTGGACCGAAATGTAAGAACCGTTTCGATAAAGTGTGAACCCCCTTAGGACTGCACTCCTGATTTTGGGACAGATTACTTGGAATTAGAGTAAATTATATGGTTATGTGCAGTGCAGTACTAAAAGGGTCAATGCGCAAACTTTCTCTATGTTCCGTTTCAGAGTGGCACGATATATATATATATGTAAAAGGATCATTTGGATGAAGTGTTAATATCCAAACGTTCCTTTTGTCCCGTTTCAGAGCGGTATGATACTGCGAAGCAGCAGCAGTAGGGGGCTTATCGAGTACAACTTGGCAGTCAGTAGTTATAGTTGCGGATGAACGTAATGCATGCAGCACAGTCGTACGTGCCATACCAGGTATTTTTTTGTGTTCTCTCTCTCTCCTCTGTGTATTTTCTGGTTTCTCTTGTTTTTTTTGTGGTGTTTTAAGTAGTGCCTGCTTGTTGTTGTCCTCTTATTAATACTACTCTTCAATGTAAATACAAGCAAGGGGTGTGATATATTCTTCGTGCAACCCTGATAGCAGAAAACCAGCAATAACCAAGGGTATATCAGCACTACCATAATGTTCATGAAAATGCGCGTAATTTGCTCTGTGCTTGCGCACGCGCACGCAGTCGACAGACGCGAGAGTATAGACTACAAGCAGCTTCGCACAGCATCTATTTTGTGAGCAGCAGGACTGCTGTTTGTATTTTTTGTTTTCTCTTGTGTTTCGGGCCCAAAATTACTTGGTGTTTTATGATACTAATTGAATACTGGTATTAATATTGTATCGCTGTATATACTGGTACTGTTTTCCCACCTGTGGAAGATTTATTATTTTCAGAAAGCCATCAAGTCAAGTCAACACCCTTTTCACTTTTCACAACAGGCGTGTTTGTGTTTGCCTTGTGAATACCACTCTGTCCGGACTTGTTACGAGGACCTTCTGGATATTAACACGAATACCTAAACGGTCCTTATATTTTCGGATACAGGGCTATACAGCAGTACGTACTCGTATTTACCTGTTACCTATTAATACTGCAGTGTTCACCATTTTCGTTTGTTCTGCGGTTTCATTATTTGCCGTGTTCCCCCACCCCCCCCCCGACGCTTGATAATATAAATAGATATAACAAAATAATATAAATAGATGACAAAATCTGGTCGAACGAGTCGTCAGTTTTTACCCTTCTTTCATGCACCTGGATTAGCAGGGTAGGTCTTGCCTGTCGTACCGGTATATGACATTGCATTGTCTGCTCTGCTTACTCACTACACTGAGTGTACTGCTGTATCTCTGTGTCGTAGTTTTGTGACCACAGAACTGGCACCTTTTTAGGATGAAGAATCAGCACGGACACTGGGTGTGCTGGATGTCGACGGGTAGAAAGGAGGTTTAATGTGAACACACACACCCTTTTTGTAGCTGTTCGCGTGGGTCGTCTCAAAAGAGCGTCAAGAAGGCAGAAGAAAGTGGAAAGTATGACTATCATGGTTATGCTGACGTAATGATGATCAATGATGGAGATAACAGGACACGGGTTAATGTGTACAGCAGCAGTATATACCACATGTACCTATTTTGAGTTCGCACGTACGTAGTGGGTTCGTGGGACGACCCGGGATGATGGGATGATATCCGTACCATATTCTTGAATGGGATGGCGGGATGACGGGACGAGACGAGACGAGACCGGAAGATATTCTTAATACTATCATAATTATTTATTGATTTATGATGTCGTACCTGGTACGAGTACACCCCGTACTATTTACACTGCTGGTTGTAGTTACTCCGAATCTGAAATCCAAACCACTTGTTGTCGCGATGTATTACACATATCATACCCATACCTGCTTGCTGTCGTGTTAAATGTGCTGATAATTTTTTTTTTTGTTATTTAATCGTAGCGTCTTTGGTGCCAGGAACGTGATGTTTCTCCGCAGCCGCAGCAAGGGCGGGGCCAAGGGCGGGGGCAAGGGCAGGCAGCAGGCTACGCAGGCATTGCTTTTTTTTTTTTGCTTTGCCCTCTGGTAGTTTTTTTGTTGTCCTTCCTTGAACGTTCATCGCATACCTTTGGGTACCTTGGTTAGTTTTCTCGTAAATACTATTACTATTAATACAGTAAGAGTATATCTGTACGCCTGATACATGAATACAGCAGTAGCTGCAAGGCAATACGTACGTAAATACAGCAGTAGCTGCAAGGCGATGCATAAAATACAGCAGTAGCTGCAAGGCACGTACCGTAGTAGGGAAGGAGAAGAGCCTACCCAGTTCCCCAGATCTGAGTTACGACTAAAGAGGGACAGAGAAAAGAAGGGCGAAGATAATAAATGGGATAGAGAAAAAAAAAAAACGAAAAAAACCCGTACCTGATGCCGTACGAGGCACAAAAAAACAATAAGGCGTTTTCGTTTAGTCTCCCGTTCTTTCATCGACACAGCAGAGCAGAAGGGAATTGGGCGGGTGGGAGGGGGGGGGGAGGGGGGGGGCAAGAAAAAACCAAGAACAAAAAAACAAAAAATGCATAAAAAAAATAACTTGCGGCGATGATTTGACGATGTTCACTTTTGATTTTTGTTCACGCAGGCGTTCGTAACAGACGTTGACTCTACTTTTCAATGTTAATGTTCCAAACCTCGTACAGATCATGATCTAGATCATCTACAGATCATCTACAGATATATCATGATCTGTCTATCTACAGATCATCCAGTTCCTCACCTACCGTCGAGAGAGGTTGTGCAGGATCTGCGCGGGGCAGATCCAAACCAGGAAACGTGTGCTAGGTCATGCAGGTTAATACGAGTCCCACCCGGCAGCATGAGCTCTACTGTAGATCGTTCAAGGTCGAGAAGTGGATCTGCTTAAAAATACCTAGATCAGCAGGTGGGAACCGATGATCTGTTGCTGATCTGTCCGCGGTATGCTCTGTTCCTCTATCCCATCTATACCCTTGGGGCTGATGTAGCTCCATTCAATCGAACTGGCGGAATCCCCTTCTCTTTTTTTCTCTCCACGTTCCTCCTGCCGACCGAGATACGCATTTCATGGGGTTTCCATACTATGATATGGCGTGTTTCTTGGACCCACGTAGTGTCAAAATTACTGACAGCATCCACTGGCAGGCTCAGCTGAATCAGTAGATAACTCCCGGTATATACGTACCCTTGGGGCTGAGGTAGCATCATCCAATCGTGGTGGCGGATTCTTCTTCCTCTCTCTCTTATCTCCGCTTTCTCATCCCGGAACGCATTTTAATGGGGTTTCCATACTATGGCATAGCGTGTTTCTTGGACTTTGGTAGTATCAAATCTACTGGGAGCATCCACTGGTAGGCTCAGCTCGACCAGTAGATACCTCCCTACCCTTGACGGTTAAAACCAATTTATTCATCGTGGTCGAGTAATCCCCTCCTCTCTCTTCTCCACGTTCTCCCGGAACGCCTTTTCATGGGTTTCCATACTATGACATGGCGTGTTTCTTGGACTTACGTAGTATCTAATACCTACCTACCCTTAGGGGTTAAGATAGCCCCATTTATCATGCTCGCGGAATCCCCTCCTCTCTCTCTTCTCTCCTCTCTCCTTCCGAGAAACGCATTTTCATGGGTTTCCATACAGCACAATTCGACGAGAGTTGACGAGGGAAGAAAATGTTGAAATCTTCTCGCGATAGCAATGCAAGGCAAGAACCGTAGTGGGGGAGGAAGAGGGAGAGGAGCCTACTTTGTGACCCCGGATCTAAGTTACGACTAAACAGGGAGAGAGAAAATAAGGCGAAGATAATAAATGGGATGGATTGGCAAGAAAAAAAAATATACCAGGTATATCATACATGGTACGGATTCGGGTGCACCCGTTACGTCAGCAGCCCGGGCTATCATCACGGGGGGGTATTGTATTACTAATTAATATTGATATATAGTGGTCAACACCAATTATGGTGTGTACACATAAAAAGGGGTTTCATAGTTGTTGGGTCCACAGAGTTATTAAGGTTCTGGTTACTATAATATGGCCTCCCGTTTTTTGTATTACGGTAGACCATAGTAAATACTAGTAAATAGGACCTACGATACACTGAAAAACGTATACGTTTCCCTTCTTTTACTAGCAATATTTGGTCCCTATTTACTATGGTCCTCCGTTATAGTACTGATGTACTGATGTGCTGATTGGGTGTGGTCGATGGTGTCACCGCCACTTTTTTGCGACATATTCTTCCCTCGAAGGCAGTCGCCTTATGATATACCAGGGTACCAGGTACTGGTAAGGGGTCAAGCAGAACTGCAGTAGTTATATATAGTGCGTCAGTGGTATATACATACCATGGTACCACAATTGACAGCATAATCATCATCAATCTACTGCTGTAACACCAGTAGCACCGGTGTAATACATAGCATCGCGTCGTTGCTAGAGTGGAATCATCAACACTCATCAGCACGTACGACAGCACGTACGAGGCACCATAGACTGCGTATAGGCTACAGGTGCACTCGTAGCGCACTTTTAGTACGCGCACGCACGCGCCTACTGCTGGAGAGTAAAGCTGAGGGCGTCTGCTGTCGACTTGAGTTGTTTCAAACTCGCACCAGGTACTACGTAAATGTGTTGGAAACAAGAATTAGGACAACAGACAGCATACCGTTGTTTCAAACTCGTACTCCGCAAATGATTGGAAAACGAAAAATAGACAACAGCCAGCACATCGGAGTATTGCATACATACTCCATCATATCATATCCTGGTAGATATGTATCATACATACCACCATCCATAACGTTTCGAAATAAAAAAAAACGGACCGGACTAATGTTTAGTTTTCCACCAATAATGTGCCGCAGAAATGATGGTCTTTTTACGAATGAACTTTTATCTCGTTTCTCGCCCGCCACAAATTGGCATGTTGGGCATCCACAAAAATTGGCATGTTGGGACATGTTGGCAGAGGTTCTCGCGGAGTTGACCCGACTACCCAGTATTACCGCAGGCAAGTTTGGCGTGTCTCTCCGCAGTACTCTTGACTCTTCACGGTAGCGGCGCTCCGCACCATTTACTGCTCGAAGACACTGCGCCTAAATAAAGTCCATCTGATCCTCCCGCTGAATAATGCCCTCCTGGACACCGTACAAAACCAGTTGCGAACGTCACCCAAGAAGACACTACTTATTATAACTACTGCTGTATACCAGGTATATCCCGATATATAATATGTCGTAGACCCCCCCGTCTATGTATGCCCTTCAAGTAGAACGCCCGATGGAAGTGTACACGCGCTGTTTGCATAATGATGATGGCTGTTCGAGGATGTTTCATTTTCGATCTCCCCTTTTTTTTTATTTTATTTTTTCTTACAATCAGATGCTCCGAGTACCTTGGAGTAAAGTAACGAGTATTAGAGATAAAATACTTCAGGTACTTCGTGTACTCGGAGTATTTCGGGGTCCGATACTGCGGTTACTCCTTGTACTCCGAGTATTTGGGACTTCAGTACTGCTCATACTCCAAGTACTCCGAGTATTCAGGCCGCCAGTACTCTAATACTTTGAGTACTCGGAGTACGAAATGTACTCGATACTCGGATTATACTCTCAGTGTGATGTACGTTAGGAGCATCTTTGCATCATTTTAAAGTTTCGCCCGTCATTCCTCCCAGGTTGTGGGAGCATGTGATTGGCGTGTACAGCATTTCAAAATTCACAGATGCTCCCATTACCTGGAAGTATAATTAGAGTATTTGGAGTGTTTGCGTTTTTTTTCTTTCTTACTTTTACTTCTCTAAAAATTCTCCCGAAGGAAGGATTTGCGGTAAATTTTTTAAAAAACGGCAAAAAAGTACTTTAGAGAAGTACGTTTTTGATCAAAAGTTACGGTAACTTTTGGCTCTCAGTTTCATTGGCCTACACACACCGAGCATTCTACCGACGCAGAACGGCACAAATTATGGGACATGTCTCCCATAGGCCCCAACCTTGCTGCTTGCTCTACACAACACAACAACCGGTGGGAGCACAGAGGCTCGAGAGG